>CAUYQG010289808.1:0-28170 GCA_963574415.1 Tarsius wallacei
TGGATGGATTTGGAGTCGATCATACTCAGTGATTTATCACAGAAACAAAGAACAGAGTTCCATGTGTTCTCACTCATAAGCGGACCTTGAACAATTATAATGCTATAAGAAAATGATTGGCAGTAATGGGAAACGGTGGTGGGGGGGGTGGGATTGGCAGTTGAGGGAAACTGCTAGGGGAGGGAGGGGCATTAACAGGGATACAAACATAATCAATGTTTGTATACCTAACCCTGAATTGTATCCTACATCTTTGAAATAAAAAGAAAAAAGAACATTAAGCAGTGAGTGTGAAAGGCAGTTTACTAAAAATAAAATCCAAATATTCTTAATTATATAAAAAGATTATCAACCTCATGCTAATTAAAGCAATGAGTATTTTTTAAATACCATTGGGATGAACAAATATAAAAACTAATGATTATAGTCTTTGTCAGGGAGAGTTTGACGATAGATACTCTGATACCTTATGGATGAATATGTTGAAAATTTATTTTTGAAAAGAAGATGATAATGCCTATCAAAATTGTCAATGTGAATTATCTTTGACTCAGCTTTCATAGCTTAGGAAACCATCAACTTTAAGCAATTTAATCTAAAAATAAACACAAAAGATGTTTAATCGTGGCAATAACTGTACTGGCGAAAACATAAAGTTCACCAGTAATGCACCAGATGTAAATTTTTATGTTTCTCCAGTGAAATACTCCAAAGCAACAATGGAATATTGTATAATAACGATGTAACAGAATTATAAGTATAGAACAGGCCCAACTGTGTAAAAAATACATGCTTAGAAAATACTAAAGGATTAGCAACACGCTGTTCAAGATGACTTACTCTGGATATGGAGTTGAAAGCAAAAGAAGTGGGAACAGATTATTTTTATTTTGCTTGTTTCTGTAATTACTTTTTGCAGTGAGAATGTGTAATAAAAAATTGCATAAACCAAATATATTTTCTCAATCTGTGGGCTTCTCCCCGCTCTCTTAATGATTTCTTTTGCTTTGCAGAAGGTGTTCAGTTTAGTGAGGTTCCACTTGTCTACCTTTTCTCTTAAGGCATGGACATCTGGGTTTTTTTAAAATCAGAAATTGGTTGCCTATTCCAATTCTCATAAGGGTGTCTCCTGTGTTTTCTAAGATTCTTACAGTTTGAAGTTTTTTGTTTAGTTCATGTATCCATTTTGAGTTGATTTTTATATATTGTGATAGAGAGAGGTCCTGTTTCAATCTTCTGCATGTGGTCAGCCAGTTTTCCCAGCACCATTTGCTGAATAGGTTCTCCTCTCCTATTCAATAGTTATGAGTGGAGGCTTTGTCGAAATTGGAAAAATTGAAGTTTTGCTTCCAGAATCTATCTTGTTCCATTCGTCTATATGCCTGTTCTTGTGCCAATACCAGGATGTTTTGATTACTGTAGCCTGATAGTAAAGTTTAAAGTCTGGAAGTGTGATGCCTCCCACTTTGTTTCTTTTGCTGAGGATTGTTTGGGCTATCCGAGGTCATTGATGTTTCCATATGAATTTCTGTATTGTCATTTCCAGGTCTGAGAAGAATGATGTTGGCAATTTAATGGGTATTGTGTTGAATCTGTAGATTGCCTTGGGTAGGATGGACTTTTTAACAATGTTGATTCTTCCTATCCATGAGTATGGCATATTTTTCCAATTGTTTGTGTCTTTGGTTTGTTTGAGCAGTGTTTTGTAGTTTTCGTTGTAAAGGTCTTTTACTTCTCTGGTTAGGAAGATGTTGAGGTGTTTCATTTTTTTTGGTGGTTATTGTGAATGGGATTATGCTTTTTATTTGTTTCTCTGCCTGTTTGTTGTTGGTGTATAAGAATGTGACTGTCTTTTTCACATTTATTTTGTACCTGAGACTTTCCCAAAGACCTTTATCAGTGCAAGGAGGTTTTTGACAGATTCTCGTGGATTCTTGGGGAATAGGGTCATATCGTCAGCAAAGAGGGATAACTTGACTCCTCTTTTCCTATTTGGAAACCTGATTTCTTTCTCTTGTCTGATTGCTTTAGCTAGGACTTCTAACACTATATTGAACAGGATGGGTGAGAGTGGGAAAACTTTGCTTATGCTGATTTTCAGGGGAAATGCTTCCAATTTCTATCCATTTAGCAATATGTTGACTGTGGGTTTAATATAGATCTGGCAAAGACTTAACACCCAGTATGTACAATGAACTCAAATGTGCAGAAAGGAAAAAACAAAAAACAAGCAGTCCCATTAAAAAGTGGGCAAAAGAAATAGACACTTCTCAAAAGAAGACCTAAGGGCAGCCAACAGACACATGAAAAAGTGCTCAGTCTCATTAATCATTAGAGAAGTGCAAATCAAAACCACATTGAGATACCACCTAACCCCAGAAAGAACGACCCGTTGTTAATAAAACAATAGACAACAGATACTGGAGAGGATGTGAAGAAAAGGAAATGCTTCTACATTGCTGGTGGAAATGCAAACTAGTTCAACCCCTATGGAAAACAGTATGGTGATTTCTGAAAGAACTAGAAATTGACTTTTCATACAACCTAGCAATCCCCCTACTGGGAATATACCCAGAAGAACTCAAATCACTCCGCAAGAAAGATACCTGCACACGCATGTTTATTGCACCATTAATCACAAAAGCAAAAACAGGGAACCAACAGTGCTGCCCATCAAAACTTGACTGGATAAAAAAATGTGGTACATATACAGATGAAATATTACACAACCATAAAGAACGACAAACTTATGGACTTTCCAGCAACTTGGATGGATTTAGAATCTATTATACTCAATGGTCTGTCCCAGAAGCAAAGAACTGAGTACCACATGTTCTCACTCATAAGTGGACCTTGAACATTTACCATAATACTATAAAAAAGGGATTGGCAGTAGCCAGAAACTGCCGGTGGGGGACACATAACATCTATAAGGGTATGTGATCTCAAACCAGGTAAAGTGGGGACCAAAGGGAGGCCCAAACTTTCCCTGTACAATGATCACTTGCATACCTAATTCTGAATTGTACCCTACATCTTTAAAATAAATATTTTAAAAAATGCATAAAACAACAACAGCAACAAAAAACAAAGATGGAAGGCTTGGCACAAGTAATGCCTAAGTTTAAATGGAATGTAGCACTTATAATATAGTACTATTTAATGCTATGTAAATTGAAATCATGGACGTTGGTTCAATAAAACTTAGCTTGAAAACTGTCCAGTCAGCAGTTAGCTTATGTACCCATCAGGCCAGAATAAAACAATAGCTTCCCACCTTCATCCAAGAGTCCTAGGGAACAAGTTCTGTATTTTTTATCAATCCTGAAAATGAAAGGTTTTAAAAGACATTCACTGTAATTTTTAAACTGGGAATTTGGTGTGAGACTACTTGTAGAACTAATTGTTATGCTTTGTGACACACTTTAACGATTATCGGTTCCACTATTTATCTTCTGGTGCTCCTGGGAATAGTATGTGAAATAATAAACGTGAAAATGTTGTCAGAGTGTATGTGTAAGTTAATTAATATTGTTCAACTATTGGCTTAAAGCACAAAACATCATCATAAATAATAACCATGAGTTTTTAAATTGTAGCTATTACATTAAAATGAAGAAATACTGTTTTTAGCCTACCAAACTGACAAAGTGTAGAAAAAAACTTGACAAATGCAGTTTTGCAGAGGGGTTGTGGTTGTCTCTCTCTCGAAGGCAACAAAGAAATATATGCTAACATGTCTTAAAATAAGAAGACCCATTGAACTGTTTTTTTCCTTTCTAAGAATATATCTCGAGGAAATAATGTATAACTATTTGTCCCAGCCGAATTATAAGATAGCAAATTAGAAATGATATAATAGCCAACAACAAGAGACTGGTTAAATAATTGTGGTGTTCCATTTAGTCATTAAAATGATTCTGCAGGAAATCAGAGATTGTACATGAAATATCATTAAATAAAAACACTAAAGAGTGTAGGTACAGTGTGATTCAATTTTTTAAAAAAACTTTTTCTTATTTAGGCATGATAAATGATTCAATAGGAAATGTAATAAACTGCTTACAGAATATTTAAATGGTAAGCTCACAAGTGCATTTTATCTTTTTCATGATTCTTCCTTTTCCAAATTTAAATTTATCTTCCAAATGAAGAAAAAGGTAAAATTGGGCGGGGGGGGGGGGAGTAATGACAAATGAGAGAAAGTATATTTTTACACGTAGTGGACCAAGGCAGTGCATGATATTTTCATGATTTTCTTCTTTAGGGCAGTTCATGGTGCCTAGTTATGTCTGTTATTGATTAACCATAATTTTCTGATATCTGCTTTTTGCAGGTAGCCTTTTATATGAAAAAGGGAGACATTTTTGATGAAATAAGAACTTGTGTTTCAGGTTACTCCACAGAGCTGAGTAAACAACCATTTTATTTGAAAGAGTGAAGGAATATAACATGTATCATCAACTGTAAAGTTATATTATTTGTGGTCCTGAATGTAATATTATTAATGAGCTAAAAATATAGTCACACAGGAATCATGGCATGTTGCTATTGGCTACCTAAATGATTCATCAGCTCTTGAACTTGGCAGTGGAGGGAGGCGATGTACAGGAAGTGAAAGTCAACTTAACTTCATTGGGTGATTATACACCACACGTTAGACCAGGTTTATACAAATGCCATCTTCAGCTTCACAAATAGTGTTTTTCCATTCCAATCGTGCATTAGAATCATCTGAGAGGATTTTGTTTCAAATTTAATCCCCTATATGACCATGCCACTTCAGACATAGGAAATAAAAAACATCCGACATAGGACCCTGCAATGAATATTTTTTAAAAAGAAAATTTTCAAGTATCTCTGAACTGCTGACCTATAAGAAGCATTGCTATTTCTGCCTTAAAGATAAACAGCATGGTTAAGATAGGTGAAGTACCCATTTATGTCCTAAAAGCCAGTAAAATGGGTCTAGTTAACTTCCAAACAAACACACACGCATGTGCACAGCCAATAAAACATTTGTACTAAGGACTACGGAACTTAATATTTACTTTGTGACAGGAGGTTTGCATTTCACATGTAAGCAAATACAATAATGATCCTGTAAATTAATTACAGAATTTCAAACACAAATAAATTGAGATTCAATGAGGCTAAGTAACTTACCCATAGCCAAATACAAAAGAAAACAAAAGTGACCATGGAGGTTCCTTCTTCTTGATAGAAAGTACCTCTATTTGCAGCAAAATTATGCTTACAGTTTTCATATGTAATTGGAGGCCCCAACTGAACCTAAACAGACTTATAATGTTTGTGAAATTTGTCCATTGGTTGACTGAGTTGAGGTATGCACGGGCAAGCCATTGCAAAACTCTGAAGAGGATATTTTCACAGGGGTAGCAAGTGAAGATTGTAGAGAGATGGACAAATAGAACAACATAGCACCTGAACTAAGGATGCTCTTTGAGTAACAACAGGGAAATAAACTGAAGAAAGAAAGCGAGGACTAAAATTGACCTTTTTTGGCACTCTCATCCAAATTTCTAAGAGGCTCGGGAAGTCACTACCTGATAAGGACTCACTAGACAGGGTTTTATTACCTTAGTACCGTATACCCTAAAGTTTTCTTTCCAACCTGACCTAGGCATGACATCACACAGCAAATAAAGAAGGTTTTGTCCCTACAAAGTCAGTTCTTGTGGATTTCCAGACTCTGGGGAGCCCTGTAAGACACTTCTCTATCCTCCCTGAAGTCTGCCACATACAGGGCTTCATCTACTATCAACAGACCTGGAGTTTTCTACCCCAGGATCTTAACAAAGCATCGCCTCTACTGATTTCCAAATTCCCTGGATAGGAATTACAAATTACCAGTCAAAAAAATCTTTGAATCTGCCTATTAACTACAATCTACCACTTGGAAATGTCCCTCCTTCCTGGGCCAAACCAATGAAAATATCACATGTATATTGATTTGTGGCTTCTTTTTTCTTCTGTCTTCCTAAAACAGGTATAACCAGACCACCATTCAACCACAGTGGGTGCACATTCTCAGGACCCCCTGGGCTGAAAGCCTCAAGGTTGGTTCAAGAATGAACCATCTTAAAATATTTTACCTAGTCTGGATCTTTTTGTCAACAGAAGATTTAGACATGAGGCAAAAATTCCAGAAAGATGAAAGAAACTAGGACTTGCGGGGCTTGGGAAAACAAACAAACAAACAAGCAAACTGCTTTCCAGCCCAGGGCTTTCCCAGGAAAATGTTTTTCAAGATAAAAAATGGCTTCAGGGAAAAAATAAAATCTCAGGTTGAGGGGTAAACTCCTCTATTAAGCCTTATCTTAAGGTCAGGCCACTCGTGCCATATTTTTTAACCAATAACGGTTCTAAGAAATTTAAGGGTATCTTACCATGGCAACCTCACACGAGACACAAGCAAAGTGTATTTCATCTAATAAAGAGAAGCACAATTTAATACACAGAAGGCCCACAAATGTTTTAAAGAAGTTATGCCATCGCACACTGAAAGTGACAGAAACAGTGCAAAAAAGAAACGAGGCCTATGACACCTATGTTACTACGGTGGACGAGTGAGCTGTAAAAACGATGCATCTGTACACGTAGGGTGCATTTTATGAAATATGAAAGATGACCCAGAAGGATAAACCAAGAGCTCAAAGAGTGAGACTGTCAGCTAAGAGTGAGACCATGAGCAAGTTCATGCACAGGAAGCAAAATTGAATCCTAACCAAGAAACTAAAATTCCTGTGAGCCAGAGACGACCAAGTGCTGCCAGTCTGCATTTCTGTAGGAGGGATACATTCCAAATTTCTGCACAGTTCACATCACGAGTCCATTGTAGTTGGAATTCAAAGCAACACAATGCTTGCTTGGTATCTCGTGTAGTTTGCATGACTGAGAATACAGGGAAAAGGAATCCTGGATAAGGCAGCATTCCCTCCAGAGCCCAGAAAGTAAAGCAGAAAGCAATACTCTTGTAAAATAGCGGGCACAGTGATGAATCAAGATTGGTGAGGAGCAGTTTACAGGACTCATTTATGGGCACATAGTACAAAAACCCTCTGGAAACTCTAGAAATATCAGGGGTTGGGAACTTTATTTTAAAGGAGGCCGAGGCTCTGCCTTTCATCATTTTGGCATTTAAAGCAGTAAAATTTACATATGGACTTTGCAGCAACTTGGGTGGATTTAGAGTCGCTCATACTCAGTGATCTATCACAGAAACAAAGGACAGAGTACCACATATTCTCACTCTTAGGCGTACTTTGAACAATTGTCATAATACGATAAGAAAGGGATTGGCAGTTGAGGGAAACTGCCAGGGGAGGGAGGGACACACCTCATCCACAAGGGTACCTGCATCATCAACATTTGTATACCCAACCCTGAATTGTACCCCACGCCTTTAAAATAATAAAAAATAAATAAATAAAATAAAACAGGAAAATTTGATATTACATATGAAAGTGCCTTCATTGGTATGTACAAGCTAGTGAGGTAAGAGTTAAGTCCCACGTGCTTTCTGATCAACACATAGCAGAATTTTCAGACTGACATTTTTGTTTCCATTCTTCAGCCTGTATTAGTGCAGGATGCACAGAGGTTATGGAAAAAAATAATCCTTATAGATCTGACCCTGATGTCTTTTCCTACATCCTGGATAGCAGGACTCCAATCATAAGAAAACTACATCAATCTATGAATTCTACATGTTTTTGTTATGTGCCTTCTTTATTGGTTATCTGTTGGAGTGTATCAACACTGAACAGCTTGAGACAACAACCATTGTATTATATCTCACAGTTGAGTTGCTTGCTTGGGCATAGCTGGGCTGTTCCTTCACTGAGCTCACTTGTAGCTTCTTATGTAGTTGTAATCAGATGGTGGGTGGTGCCAAAGACCACAGGAGGCTTAGTTGAGAGCTGGGCCTTGCTCCTCCTTCTTGAAGTCTCAGAGCTTTTCTCCACCTGGATTTGTGACTTCCTCACAGTCTCCTGTGGGGAATCTGGACTTCTTACACCACATCTCAGGGTTCCCCAGAAACACAAAAGTGAAAACTACTGGGTCACCTTAAGGATCAATCTCAGGGCTGACGGAATGCCATTTCTGCCACATTCTACTGATAAAACAAGTCACAGGGTCAACTCGGGCTCAACGTGGGAGAAAACGAGCCAAGGATGGCTCATTGGGAATTAGCTTGAGAAATCAGCCACCATCACACTACAGTAACTGCTCTGTGCCAGATGCCGTGCTGAACATATACAAGTAAACAAACTCCCGTGTGCTTGCTGCCTTCAGGAACCTGCAGGCCAGAGGGAGGGGACAAGTATTTCTTCTTTAAAAAATCCACTGTAACAGTCGCTCCCCAAAAGAAAAATCTACACTTGTCAAGGAGGTCAGAGAAGGCTTCTTGGGGAAATCAAGCTGGAGGTGATCTGAAGGATGGATGAGAACATGAGACAAGAGACTCGGAGGTGGAATACGCATTCTAGCCAGAGGAAAGGGCAGGTGTACAAGCCATATCAAACACCAGGCAAAAAGGACCATGAGGGCGTAGCTGAAAAGTGGGTGGGGGGAGCAGAGTAAGCTGGATGGTGGAGAGGAACTGTGCGAGCCATAGGAGACCACTAAACACTTTCAAAAGCTTTCAGAATCGGTCCTGCATTTTGAAAAGACTCCTCTGGAGCAGGGTGGAGAGTGGACTCGAGCGAGGGCCTCCGTGAGCTTATTCTACCCAAGAGGACACTGCAGTCCTCCAGGGGAGAGGCAAGCTTCTTTTCTGTCTCCGATAGTCCAGCAGTGCCAGACTCATGATGACAGACAGGCCCTCACAAAATTGCTTTCATTTCTTTTCTAAACAGGTTTCGGGCTTCCATTTTCTTCTTTCTTACTCAGATAAAAGGGGTGCTGGATCCAAAACAACTCACAGGAAAGGGTGATCGAAACCAATCAAATGAAGTAAAGTATATCTCAAAAGGCAGGCAAGACAAAGCACCAACTGTCTCACTTTACACTCTCAATTCTTTCAGTCCTGACTCCCACTATGAATCCTCTCGGAATTGCTAATAAGGCAAATAGTGATGCTTTATTTTTTTCCTTTCCTTTGTTTTCTTGAAACTCAAGCACTAGACATTTAAAAAAAAAAATCAATTTATCTATTCCTCCAAACTGAAGTGTGCCTTGACACAAAGAGTAGCAAAGACCTGGGTTCAAATCCTCACCCTGCTGGGTGATGAACGTCTCCAAACTTCAATATTTTCTTCTAATAACAAAGATAAGAGGTTAATAGTGCATGCCCAAAGTATTGCAGTAAGTCAGTGAGATGATGCATGCAAAGTGTTTAGCCCAGTGCAGTACACCCTAGTGGTTAAGTGATATACTTTGGAGTCAAATCAATCTTGGCTCAGTTCCCAGTCCTGCCAGTTATTAATTTGATGGCCTTGAGCAAGTTATTTGCTATGTGGAAGCATCACTTTTTTTTTCTTATTTGTAAAATGCATATAAACATATCGCTTTATGGTGTTTTTATGAGGATGACTTGACAAAAGCCATACAAAGTAATTAATAGAGTAACTGGCATGTAGCCAATATTTAATAATCGGAAACTGCTATTATTATCAAAATCATCAGCACTCAATAAGTTTAATTCACTTCTTTGGTCCTTCCTTGAGTTTTATCTTCCATATATTGTCTTCTTACCATAATTACCATCAAGCTTCTGTATCTTGTGCAGTTCTCTCTCTCTGTCTCTGTCTCTCTCCCGCTTTCTCTCTCTCTCTCTCTCTCTCTGTATCTCTGTCTCTGTCTCTCTCTCTCTCTCTCTCTTTAATCTTTCTCTTTCTCACGTCTTCCTTCTTACCTCTGACTTTCCTTTCTCTCAAAATTTGGTCCAACCAAACAAGAAAATCATAAACACAATTCAATCACCTAAAAATTTAGCAAGTTAATGATTGGTAATGAAATGCCGGAACAGAGAAAAGAGTCGCAATTTAAAAATTATCAACGGATTTAATTCTTAATATAGAACTAGAGTTTTGTAAATTTCCTTGTTGCATCTGTTCTCAGGAGATGCAAACAATCAAAATGAAACAAAACAAAACTTGGTACTAAAGCATCCATACACTCTTTTCCATAATAGTCTGCTGAGTGTCTGTCAACCATGAAATAAAAATGATTTCAATTTTTGGAGTCAGTAATGTCTTTGAATTTACTCTAGGTTCAGATATTATTAGTTTATGTTCTAAAAACAAAACTTCTTTCATTTCTATGTAGTACTTTGGTTTAGAGCCTGAGTTCTAAAATGAACAAAGCCATCTTGTGAAATTTAATTAACATGTAAGAATAAACCATCTTTCCCTTGACTTTCCCCCATTCCAGGAATAGAAGAGAGAGAAATTTTGCAATAGCAAGCATATTTTCTTTAGTTACGAAGGAACAGCTGTTCTAATATACAGTAACCAGAAGGAAATCCTCAGAGAACTTTGGTTTATTATGACAATTGGTGGAAACAGTAAGTAAATGATCAAAACATTTTAAATGCACAGTCAGAAAATGATGACTTTCTATATGTGAATGGTAATTTTATTGTCTAACTTTCTATAAAAACATATTAGCTCAGGTTTTATAATGTTACAATATTATTGTATTAATTTGATACTTTTTTTGTCTCATGGTACAAGCTGATGTGACTGGTCTCCTGAATATTACTTGACATAATAATGTAGGCTTGTTCTTTCTACTTCTAAGAGTAGAGGTCTAACTTTGTTCAGTTCTGTTTATACTTATACTAGATTTTAAGACTTCGTAGGCTAAGTCACAAAGTAATTTGCCTATGGTTTTCCACAGGAGTAAAATAAGAGTTTGTATTTTACTCCTGAAACTATGAGTTTCCAATTATTATTATTTTTAAATGCTTCTTTTTTATCCCTCTTAAATATGTTGGCCATTTTTGGAATGAACCAATTAAACCTCATGAGTATTGCAGTCAAGAAAAGGCTTTCGACATGTATGACATTTAAGTGATTAATTTCATGATTAAGTACAATGCTAAATTTATGTAGCTCAGCTCATGTGATTAAAATTTCTTTTACTTATGGCAGTTCACATGAAACAAAATCTCGCGACTCAGACCTTCACTCAGAATATCTGATAATTAAAAAGAAAAAAGGTTTGAGATGATATTCACAGCTACTTGTGAAGAAATCTTTTGCTAAGGAAAGGATATGAGGGAAAGCTTTTCCTTCTTAAATAACGGCCGAGAAACCACATTATTCCTAGTACTATAGCAGTACTTACCTGCATTATGATATCAGTTCACAATATTAACTACAGTCATTGTGATGGAAAATGGTTCGTGTATTTTATTTATATACTTATATGTAATCTTATAAGGAAGAATTAATTTTAGTTTACAAATTAAGAAATTCTTACAATTTTTACCAATCCTAAGGACTAAGGACGTATCCAAGGTCATTCTACTAAGTTTAGGAACTTTATTCAAGCTAGGTTCTAACTATATTGTTTTGCAACTATACTACTTAGTCTTCTGTTTAAGAATAATATTGGAAAACGAATTAAGTTCAGAATTGCAAGCAGGACAATGAGTGTCTCTGCTTGGCATTGTCGGATATTTTTAAATAGTCTCTACATTTGAGTGGCCTATGTCCACTTCCTGTCTCTCCTAAAACATTCTAAAGAAGGGGATGGTGGCGGCACAGGAAGAGATTAAAACAAATTAAGCGCATGGCTAGGAAATGTTCCCCTTTTCCTTCTTTCTGCATGATTTTTGCATGAAATCAACAGAGCTCTGTGCAAGAAGCCAAACAGAGGTATTCAGATAAGGACACAAGCATTTCTGAGAATCCAACCCAATTCTTCTTTTGCATAAAATTACCTCTAAAATGAGGCTAAAAATACATTTCTAACATAAAAAAAAGGTTGGACTTGGCATAAGGACCCTTTGGCCACATCTTAATTATTCCTCAGCTCTATATTAAATGGATCTTTGTTTTTTAACTCACAGGGGGATTTGTCAAAGATGTCAATCAGATACTGTGCACTGCTTATTGGAAGCATGCGCTGTATGGAGCTGCGCATTGCCCCTCAAATAGGCCAGAATGAAAGATTGGTTATGCACTGCTACGGCTAGCACAGAACACAGGTGTTCCTGATCACACTGGCTGTGGCTTGACTTCTTCTGATAAGCAAGATTAAAGTCTCAAATTTAATGAAATAATGTCTTACCTCTGGACATTCTGGGATGCCTCTCTCAAAAGCAAAATCTTGAGAGTCGTGGATACACATAATTTACAGACACAAAACACAATATGCTAAAGTATATGTGAAGTGTATTGTGTACATGTAATATATATGCATTATATATATATATAATATAATATATGCAACTATAATCTTTTAGTTTTTTATACTATAATCTTTTAGTTTTTGCATTAGGTACTATATATATATTCTTTAATTTCTAATTTTAAAGATCTGAGGTACAATTCAGGGTTAGATAAATGTCAATGTCAAAGAGAGTAGGACAACACGAGGGGTCAAATCGATGTCTTTTCCAGTCCACTGTTTGACAATGTCTACCCTGGAAATATTGATCTAGGAAAACAGACTGCAAATAGGAAAGAGAGATGATGTCAAATTTGTAATGTTTAGCGACGCAAAGACCAAATAAGAGGACAATGGAAATTTTACAATGCTAATTACACATCTGGGAAGGCAGAGTTGGGTCAGTTCTTCTCCAAACTGTTCTGCTCGGAATGCTTCAAGGATCACATTCTCTTTCTAGAAGATCCAATCAAACCACACTAACATAGCCTGTGAGAGTCTATTCATCTTTATACATACACTCTACCTACAAAGAAGCCTGATAAAGAAGAAATTCCTGGGCCTATGAATTCAGAGGGATCTGAGAGTAAATCTTGTTTTTTATTAACATATGACCTCTAGGCATTTAGATCATTGTAATACAATGTCTCATTACCATGAAAGTGTAAGTTTCACTAAACTTCACCCTTAACAAGGACACAGGGATTTCTTCTTAGCTGGGCTATTGCTAGGATAAACTGTGACGTGTGCAGTGCAACCCAGACACACAGTGTTAAAAAGGGAAGTGTCTGTCCTCTTTTTCTTTGCACTCTTCTTTTAATTAGTAATATTATATTTGTAGGTATACCTCAAGATACTATGGGTTCAGTTCTACACCACTGCAATAAAGTGAATAACACAAAAAAAAATCACAAAATTTTTTTGTTTCCCAGTGCACATAAGAGTTATGTTTTCACTCTAATGTAGTCAATTAAGTGTGCAATAGCTAAAATTAAAAACTTTACTACTAAAAAACGCTAAGGATCATCTGAGCCTTGAGCGAGTCATAATCTTTTTGCTGGTGTAAAGGGTCTTGCTTTTATGATGATGGCTGCTGACTAATCAGAGTGGTAGTCACTGAAGGTTGGGGTGGCTGTGGACATTTCTTAAAATAAGACAACAAAAAGTTTACTTCATCAGTGTACTCCTGCTTTCTTAAGAGATGTATCTGTAGCATGTGATGCTGTTGGATAACATTTTGCCCATAATAGAACTTCCTGCAAAACAAAAATTAATCTTCCTGTGGCTGCTTTGTTTGACGATGTTTTGGTGGTATTCTAAACTAGTTGCTGTTATTTCAACAATGTTTATAGTATCTGCAGCAAGAGTAGATTCCATCTCAAGAAAGATTTCTTTTTCTCATCCATAAGTAACTCTTCATCCTTTCAAGTTTCATCAGGAGATGGTAGGAACTCAATTACCTCCTCAGACTCTACTTTCAATTCTAGTTCCTTTGCTATTTCCATGACTTCTGAAATTACTTCTCCCACTTAATCCTAGAACTCCCCAAAGTCATCCATGAGGGTTGGAATCCACTTTTTCCAAACTCTTGTTCATGTTCATATTTTGACCTCCTCCTATGAACTACAGATGTTCTTAATGGCATCTTGAGTGGGGAGTCCTTTCCAGAAGATTTTCAACTAAGCCTAGATCCATTAAAGGAAGCATTATCTATAGCAGCTATAGTCCTATGAATTGCATTTTTTGAATAACAATACTTGAAAATAGAAATGACTCCTTGATCCATGAGCTGCAGAATGGGTGCTGTATTAATAGGCATGAAAGCAACATTAATCTGTTGTAGAGCTTCATGATAGCTCTTCGGTGACTGGGTACATTATCCATGAGTGGTGATATTTTGAAATAATTTTCTTTTCTAGGCAGTAGGTCTCATCAGTGGACTTGCGATATTCAGTAACCCAGACTGTAAACAAATTAACTGTCATCCAGGCTTTTCTGTTCCATTTGTAGAACACAGGCAGAGTAGATTTAGCAAAATCCTTAGACGCCCTAAAATTATCAAAATGAACACTGGCTTCAACTTAAATTCGCCAACTGCATTAGCCCCTAATAAGAGAGTCAGCCTGTCCTTTGAACCTTTGAAACCTTAAAGTCAGGCCTTGATGTCTCCTCTCTAGCTAAGAAAGTCCTAGATGGCATCTTACAAGAGAATATTGTTTTGTTGACATGGAGAATCTGTTGTGCAGTGTAGCTACCTTCGTGAAATTTTCTTAGCTGGATCTTCCAGATAACTTGTTGCAACGACTATATCAGCACGTGCTTCTTCATCTTGCATTTTTATGTTATGGTGACGACTTCCTTCTTTCAACCTCATGGACCGACTTCTGCTAGTTTTCAACTTTTCTTCTGCAGTTTCCCCACCTCTCTTAGTCTTCATAGAACTGAATAAATTTAGGACCTTGCTCTGGACTGGGCTTTGGCTTAAGAGAATGCTGTGGCTGATTTGATCTATCCAGATCACTAGAGCTTTCTCCTTGTCTGCAGTCAGGCTGTTTTCCTTTCTTATCACCCGTGTGTTCCCTGAAGTAGCACTTTCAACTTCCTTCAAGAACTTCTTTAAATGCACAACTTAGTTAACTCTTCGGCACATGAGGCCTAGCTTTTGGCTTATCACAGCTTTTCACATGCTTCCCTCACTTCGCGTAATCATTTCTAGCTTTTGATTTAAAATGGAAGACATGTCCTTCCACTTGAACTCTCAGAGCCCATTGTAGGGTAACTAATTGGGCTAATTTCAATACTTTTGGGTTACAGGACACTGGGAGGCATGAGGAGAGGGAGAAAGATGCCAAACAGCTTTTGTGGAGAAGTCAGAACACATACCACGTTTATTGATTATATTTGCCATCTTATATGGGCAAGGGTAGTGGTGGCCAAAACAATGACAATAGTAACATCTAAAACCACAGACTAAAGTTTGCCATAGCAGATATAGTAATAATGAAGAAGTTTGAAAGATTGTGAGAGTTACCAAAACTGTAACACGGAGACAAGAAGTGAACACATGCTATTGGAACCTGGCACCAGTAGACTTGCCCAGTACAGGGTTAACACAAAACTTCACCTTGTGAAAAGCACAGTATCTGGGCAGCCCAGGAAAGCTAAGTGCTATAAAATGAAGCATACTTGCATTTTCTAGTAACAGCAGATACTTTCCTCTATTATTGCTTGATTTCCTTGTACAGCTCGTGTATATTGATTGTATATGCCCAACCTAAGAATTTGGGTTACTGGTATTTTTACAATATTCATTGCTACTTGCATAATTTACTGTTTAAAAATAAAAATATTCATGTCAAGTCCACTGCTTATATAAAGTCACAAATGCATAAGCAGGAGAGAAAGGAATGGAACAACATGCATGAACAAAGCCTGGGACCATTTGTGGATTGTACATGATTTTTTTTTCCATTTGGAGAATAATGAAACTTTGGTTCACTATGGAGTTGATGGGGGAAATCAATGTCCAAAACTAATCATGCTAGCTCTGATAAAAAGCAACTCAGGAAGAAAATAATTGACAAAATATCTGCATAGCTTGCACTTCAAATATAATTTAATTTCCAAAGAGGGATCCATGAGACATGAAGCATTGTAATGTAATAGTGAAGATAATAAGTCATTTAATAATTCTTAATGAATAGCGAGTGATAAGAGTCAGCTTGGAAACTGTGTTTATAACAATCAGCTCTTTCTTGAATAGCATAGTGCTACTGGTAGTTGTTATTTATGCTTGTTCATTCACTTATTCATTGTACTTGCTTCCATCATTTGTCCATCCATTCATCAAATACTTACTGGGTTTATATTAGGAGACAAACAATGAGCTAGGCACAGACATGAAAGAACATATATGGCCATTGGCCTCAGGAAATGCACACTACATTAGAAAAAAGAGAAAGTAAATAAGTAAACAGACACATGAATGTCACTTTTTTTCACTACAGTTGACATTCACAGAAAGTTTAGGTTGGAGTAGGCAAAGAAAGACTTCTTCTGAAAAGATGTCTTTATACTGGCGAGTGAGGCGAAAGAGTAAGTCTTGCAGTTATGGACATGAGAATTCCAGCGGGATAGAAGAGCGAGAGTCACATGTGACAAGTTAGAAAACACCAGAGACCAGAATGAATTAGTGAGTCAGATGACGAATGCTGCGAAAGTAATTTGAAGAGATGAGCACCTCTTTCAGATACTTTTGACTATCCTGTGAAAAAGACTGGGCCGGGGGTGGTTATAGGAACAGAAAATTTGGAAAGGCATTGCTGAAGTCTGAGAAATAATGGCTGTATAAACTAGGACAGTGAGATGGTTTTTAGTGCAGAATAAAGTTTTGTTTGTGGAACAGAGAGGATGTAGTGATTCAGAGAAAGAGGAATCAGAGATGCTTTCCTAGTTTTAAACCTGAACGACTGGAGAAATGAAGTTGCGTATGTCTAAAGGTTGCTGGCCAGATGGGAATAGACTGAAAGCATGGGAGTGAAGCAAGGGTTCCTTTGGGCATGCTGCTCTATGGATACATCGTATCATATCCCAAAGTAGGCTTCTCTGAGTAGTACATTGCTTTTATGGTGGCGGAGACATAACCAGTCACACTGTTTTACTTTGCTCTTTTTGTAAAAATGCAACACATTCAGGATATAGTTTGGCATTTTTGAAGACTTGGTGTGAAATATTGGTGTACTGTCTAATTGGCCAGAATGCCAATGAGGTTCCCGAACAGTTTGCCAAGAACATTATCGGCAGAGTTAACCAGAAATAGACAAACGTATTTGCCTCAAGTTAATAGAAGTCTCCTACTAGAGTCAGAAAATCCAGAAGTCACCATAATTCTGGGCAACGTTGGAAGTAGCTGCAGAATGTTGGGGAGGGTGGAGAATGATTAGACAGAAAATCAAATTGTCTAGGATTGCGTCCATAATTCTTCACTAATAAGACTCAGAACTCCTCAACTTTGATTTTCTTACCTGTGAAGTAGACATGAGTTCCTATTCCATTCGGTTGTTTTAAGGATTAGATGAGATAATGGTGTGAGAGTATGTAAAAACGCTAAAGAACTGTGGATATTTCTAAGACAATTTATTGGAGCAATGCTCTGGGTGATATCAAAACTGTGGCCTTGAAATGATAAAGTATATTGCTATATTTTCTTGTTACTTCACTTTGCCCATGTGATCTTAATTCATTTATTCATAGTCTCAAAGGAAATACTGCAGTCCACTAGCTTTTTTTTCATTCTTATCTGTGTTTACACTCATGTTCCGAAAAATTTATAATTATCCTACATTATCAGACACTTTGTATTTCATGGAACCTTTCCTAGCTCTGTGATTTATTAAGATGCATAGACTTCTGAAGAGAATTTCATTTGAAATATTTCTACTGAAAAATAAATTCTTAGGAATGACTTTGGGACACAGAGAAGAGAATGATGAAGGGTGTTGACATCCAGTATTTTTCTACCAGGCTACTTTCAGCACTTCTGTATGAACTCATGACAATATCATCATAGCAAGGTACACAGATGGCAAACATTACCATCAAAAACAAAAACAAAAGAAATAGTGACTGCTTATATTGGGGATGCGTGGTCTAAACACAGGACCTATGTGATCAATGAGCTGGACACTCGTCTTACTCAAGCATTGTTGATTTCAACGCAGAGAAGCTGGGTTCAAGTTAGAGAACGGTGTGATAACACAAGTTACTTTGATCTATTCAACACAAATGGACTCTGTTTTCATTTTAGGAATTGAAGCCTGGATAAATAGCCAGCTAGTATGCCCCAGCAAGATATTTGCAAAGATGACTATTAGCTGGGTTCTTCTAAAACTCTACAAACTATCTTATGTCATAGGCCCAATATGAATTGCATGCCGGTGTGTTCTTTTCCAAATTGTGATGTTCATTTGATCATGTAGGTAGATGGTGAATGGTGTCTGCAAAGTACATCTTCCTTTCTTTTTGACTCTATTGAATGAGAGAGAGAGGAGGGAGTATGGGAGGAAAAAGTGAAGGTCTAAGAAACATTTCTTCAGCAAAATATTCCCTCTGTTTAATATATAAACAGGTGATGAGAACAGGGTCCCGCACGTGCTACATCTGCTGAGAATGATTTTTTTAATCATTTGTTCTGCACTCATTTGTCATATTCCACAGCAACTGCAGTGTTTTCTTCAGATTACAAGCATGTCTGAAGTAGTATTATGAAACAGCTTTGAAGATATTTTCTAAAAATGACTTAAGAACTTTTTGTGGTCCCTGGTTTTTTCTATTTTATTTTACATTCAAGGAGTGCACATGCACATTTGTTTCATGGATGCATTGCATAGTGGTGGGGCCTGGGTCTTGGGCGACCCATTCCCCAGATAGTAAAAATTGCATCCCACAGGCAGTTTCTGAACCCTAACCCTCCTCTTCCTTAGCCTACTTTTTGATATGGTTATTTTTTAATTTTTTTTCGTGTTGAGTTGAGTTTCTTGTACATTCTAAATATTAGCCCGTTGTCTGGGGCATAATTTGCAAATATGTTCTCCCATTCAGTAAGTTTTCTGTTCTCTCTGTAGATTATTTATTTTGTTGTGCAGAAGCTTTTTACTTTAAGTCCCATTTGTCTATTTTAATTTTTGCTGCTACTGCTTTGGGGGTCATTATCATGAATGCTTTGCCTAAGCCAGTGTCCAGCAGAGTGTTTCCTAGGCTTTCTTCTAGAGAATGATTTAAACCATGTTGTCTACCCTTGAGTCTTCCTTTACTTGACTCATCTATTATTGTTTTTGCCATCCTAAGGTTATTCACATTGCCTAGGGAAAAATATCTCTACACATTGACACTTCTCTTAAATGTGGTTATCACCAGTACTTAAAAGAACTTGAATGTAATAGTTGTTTGTTTGTTTGAAACCAGTAGCATTGTCTTTCTGATGTGATGCATTACTAATATTTATGCTTTTAAATAAAGTACCATGGGTCACTGTAAAATGTTGAAGTCCAGTATACCTTATATGACAAGGAAGAACATTTAACTGAAACACCAACTTCATGCATCACTGTTATATATGAGTTATTGAAAAGTGGTCAAATTGAACTCCTCTAGGTTATGCCCTACTGTATGCTGTGATCACTCAGGGTACTAAAATCTCCTATTACTCTCCATTTTATCCATAAATGTATCTATCAGTTGTCATCAGGATAATACCAATGTTACATGGATGACCCAAATTTATATACAGCTCTGAACCTTCTCCAGACTCAAATATCAGATGCCTAATAACATCTTCACATGAATGTCTGATATCATGGTCTCACAGATTTCTCAAATTGATCAAGACTAAACATGTCTCTTGAGTTTTCCCCAAAACATATTTCTCTTCCTTCCCCACCACAATCAACTGTGTCGCAATAAACTGCAAGACTGTTTACCCAGTTACTCAAAACAGAAACCATTATCAAGTCTTATTAATGATACCTCCCTGCATCCCCACAGAAAAATCTTAAATCCCACCTCTTCTCTCCATCTCCGTTAATATGCCTCTGGTCTGAGCTGCAAACTCTCTGATTTGGAATGCAATGACTTCTGCTGAACTTTTTAACTTTACTCTTAACTCTTATTTTTCTTTGGTGTCTTAGCCATGGAAAGGAGTAACATCCTTGTTTATTAAAACATATATCGGATCTCGTCACTCCTTTGTTTCTATGACTTTTCATTGTTCTCGTAATGACATCCAAGCATTTATTTTTTAATATCATTTTTAAATTTGCACAATCATTATATCTTTTATTTACTGGAAGGGTCTGACTGTGTGACCCACAGCAAATAGTTCACGATGGAAAGAATGAAAACACTCAAGTTCATAGCCAGCCTGCCACCATTTGGACCTCCCTTTTTAAGACTGAGACTCAGACTCCCACCAACTGGTCTCAGATTTACATCTGAAACTGCTCAGGATTGATACATTTCAAGCCTGTAAATATGGACACCAACGCCATTTAACCTGATTTAAGAACACAGGGGAATCGGACCTTCCATGCTGAAGGCTGCATGCTACTACATCCAAGCATTTCTTGTGGCCCAAATGGCCCTGCATGAACTACCACTAACCTATTCAGTACAGTAGTCACTTGACACGTGAAGCTGTATCAGTTCAAATGCAATTCAAATGAAATTAAATAAAATTTAAATTTCAGCTCTTCGGTTATCCTAGGCACGTTTCGATGACTTGGTCTTCCCTTGTGACCAGGGCTGCCATCAGTACAGAAAGTTCTACTGGAAAATGATGATTTTGGTGACTGCTCTGCTCATCTTTTCAAACTAACTCACCCAACGCCATTTTCTACTTGCTCGTCACTTTCTAGTCACATTGCTTTTCAGATCTCTGACCATGCCAAGCTCTTCCTTGCTCAAGAGTCATTCTGTAGACTTATTTCTACACATGGGAAATTGTTTTCTCTATTTGTTGTTGGCATAGTTCGTCTTCATTATTTACCTAATATCTTTTAGCCTAATATCTCGCTCCCCAGAGAGGCCTTCTTTGACTACTCTCTCCAAAGTAGATCTCTCTTTCTTGGTCTCTAGCTGAGCTCTGTGTTTGTTGCCAACATTGCTGGCATTATAACTTGAAAAAATATTTACCAATAGTATCTGTTTTCTTTGCTTTTGTATATCTTCCTCATAAGTATGAAAGGTCCAGGCAATCAGATCATTTGCTTATCTCCTTCACTACTGCATACACAGAGCCTGACACAGTTTCTGACATATGGAAGTTCAATAAATACGTGTTGATAGACGAAAAGAGGACAAGAGGACAATCATTCATAGTGGATTCCTTCCCTGAGCCCCTGACAACCCCCATTCTACTCCAAGTCTATAAATCTGACTATTCTAGGAACTTCATACAAGAAGAAGAAACCAATATTTTCCTTTTTGTACTGGTTTAATTTACTTAGTACTGTGTCTTCATTTCTTCATGTTGTACCTGTATCACAATTGCTTTTATGTTAAAGGTTAAATAATATTCCATTGTACATGTGCATATAGCATATTTTGTTTATTTATTAGAATACATATAACATATTAGTGTAATATATATTACATTCTATCTGCCAATAGGCCACTAAGATTAAGTCTACCTTTTGGCTATCGTGAATGCTGTGAACTTGACTTTATAAATATCTCTTCAAAAACCCTCTTTCAATTCTCTTGTATGTATGTCCCAAAATTGGATTGCTGAGTTGTACGGTAACGCTCTATTTAATTTATGAGAAATCACCATATTGCTTTTCACAGTGGCTAAGTCATTTTGCATTCTTACTACCAGTGTAGAAGCATTCAAATTTCTCCAGATCTCCATGTTTGTTAATTTTTTTTGTACATAATAGGTATTTTAATAGATGAGAAGTTGTATCTCGTTGTGGTTTTGATTTGCATCTTTCTATAACTAGTGGTGCTGAGGATCTTTTTGTGTGCCTGGTGATATTGTGGTCTTTTTTTCTTTTTAACTTTTATTTTAAAGTTGTGGGGTACAATTCAGGGTTAGGTGTATAAACGGTTGTTGTAGAGGTAAAGTTTGGACTTCACTTTGGTCCCACGTCACCTGGTTTGAGACCAGGTACCCCTATTGATGAAGTGTGCCCCCTCCTAGCAGTTTCCTACTCTTGCCAATCCCTTTCTTAGATTCCTGATCAAAACCCCAAGTGCCCATGCCATAAGAGATAAGATAGACAAGTGGGACTGTGCCAAACTGAAAAGCTTCCACAAAGCAAAACAAACCATCAAGAGAGTGAGCAGACAGCCCACAGAATGGGAAAAAATATTTGCCAACTGTGCATCTGACAAAGGCCTAACATCTAGGATCTACAAGGACGCAAATGTACTGAAAAAAACCAGCCCTATTAAAAAGTGTGTGCCTGTTGATATTGTGTATGTCTTCTTTGGAAAAATGTCTATTTGAGTCCTTTGCCCATTTTAAAATTAGGTTGTTGTGTGAAGTTTTGTGTTGGTGTTTTTGTTGCTGTTGTTTTTGAATTGTAGTTCTTATATTCTGAATATGAGTCTCTTATAAGATACATGATTTATAAATATTTTATCCCATTCTGTGGTCTCAATTTTTTTTATGGTTCTTAAAAGTTTCATTATAGTTTAAAAAGTATTATATAAAATACTATTCACTGACACTTGGAATTCCATAAGGGGGTATCTTTTACCATTCTTAAAAGTAGCATTATGGTTTAAAAATATTATATAAATTACTATTCACTGGCACATGGAATTCCATAAAGGGCTGTACCCATCCATCCCCAATGAGAGGAGTGCTAACATTAACTCTGTGTCTCCTCGTTATTGCTTTTCACTTCTCCCTTCAGGAAGAGAGGTTATTTATCTGAATGATAAACCAAGGTTGCTCTAATATCCATTATTTGTTTGGCTGAAATCAATGATTTAAAAACCATATTGACATGTGTCTTCACTCTGTTCCTGCATTCAGTGTCTCTGAAACTGGGGAGGAATCAATGTTTCTGATATTCATACTTCTTCTTCATATGAGTCTAGATTTGGAGGAAAGTAGTAATAAACTTCATTTTTCACTGAATATAAAACAATCGTCTTCAATGTAGCTTAAGGGCAATAAGGTTGATATTTTAATCCCTATCTGAGGAATTTTTTCTGTTTCTTGCCTGATTCAGAATCCAGATGGGAAAGGCATGTAATTCATTATCACTCTCAAAAGCTCTAGCAAGTAAGGGGTTTTCCTATACCTGCCTCATTGTCTTATCCTCATTGCTGCTGATGCTGTTTTCCGTAAGTCTTTGTTAATTCAATATCAATGTCACGTGTTCTGGATATAACTAAGAAAATAATTTCTGTTGTTTCAAATGTTCACATCTTGATGATTTTATTTCAGGTCCTCCGTGGAAAAGATTCTCATAATAGCTGGAGAGCTATAAGAGATGACAATGCAGTGACTTGTCTACACACATTTATTGAATTCTATGAAATTACAATTAAAATTACAATAATTATCCAAGACCTCAGAAATTATCTGACTTTCTTATTAAACACATATATGTCTCTTCATTTATTTAAAGCTTTATGGTGAAATTCCTACTACAAACAATTATTAAAAATTTTTGTGTTTTAGCACATAATTGAAAGTTATAAAGATAAGAGAAAACAACACAATTTGGAGAAGTTGGGTATTATCAATCTAGACTACAATGATATTTCGTATTTTTTAAGAAGAAGCTGGGAGGAGAGTTTCTGAAATGAACAGAGGCTAAGGATTATATTCTATTTGGATTACTTCTATACCCTCAGAACCTCACACAAAGTCTGGTCCAAAACTGAAACTCTTTTCTTCCTTCATTAAACAAATCTTTATTTGGAACCTACTACAGGCCAGGTGCTTTGCTAAGCCCTTAAGACGGTTGATTGAAAATAAACAGATGTGGTCCTGCCCACATAGAACTCACATAGGCATAGATAAAATAATTACTAGGACAAAACAAACATTCAACTGCAATAAGTAATATGAGGCATGATTAGCTTCTGTTATGGCAGATTAAATAGGGAGATGGAATCCAAGTATGTAGGTCAAGGAAGTCATCCCTAAGGATATGTGATTCAAGTTTACATATGAAAATGAGTAGCAATTCATTTTGTGAAGAAGACAATGCAAAAATCAACCACTTCACAAAAAGGAACAGTAAACAACCAAGGGACCATGGAAGGAGACACATGAGGAAACGAAGAACGACTTGGATATGTGGTAGACAGAGGAATTCAGATCAAAAAGAGGCCAGACAGCAACAACTCCACAAGTACATTGTTTTAAAAAGTAGAATTAAAAATTAACATCTAAAAATAAATCTGAAGGAAGGTGAGAAAACTTCTATACTCCAAGCTAGAAATGATGATTGAAATAGATTAAGAAAAAGCTAAATGAACGAAGGGATTACTTTTCATGTATTAAAGAATTCTGCCTTGTAGGATATAAATTCACGTCAAAAAGTTTTATATACTCAATAAAAACCCAAACAAAAATTAAGTAACTTTCTTGAAATTGGCAAGCTAAAATGTTCTTGAAAATGCAAATACCAAGGCAATCATAAAGAAACCCAAACTGTAGGAACTCCAGTGACAGATATCAATATTGAACATAAAGCCAAGGTAATTAGGAGAAGGTGCTATTGGTGGAAATACAGACAGTTGGACCAATGGAACAGATACTGGGTCTAGACAAGACTGACACAAGTGTCACTTGATTCATAACCAAAGGTATATATCAGTGCAACATAGAAAAGTGTGGTCTTTTAATAAGCAGTACTAGGTTAACAGGACATCCATGTGGAAGAAAACATTCCTTGAACCTTAACACATGCCTTACCTTTAAAAAAATTAAATGTAGTTTTGATATAATTGTGCAAAACAATAACAGTTTTAGAAAAATCAGAAGATTCTCTCTTTGATTTTGGCTAGATAAAAATTTCTTAAATAGGACACAGAAAATACCAACTATAAAAAGGGGATAAATCAGACTACTTTAAGAAGTAATTTTTGCTCATCAAAATATACCATTAAGAGAGCAAAGAGGAATAACAAGGATTGGGAAAGGATAGTTTCTTTTTTTTTTTGGAGTTGGAGCCTCACTCTGTCACCCAGGCCGAAGTGCAGTGGCATGCCCATGGCCACCCCAGGATCGACATGCTGGGCTCAGGCAATCCTTCTGCCTCAGCCTTCCAAGTAGCCAAAACTACAGGCGAACACTACCAAGCCCAGCTTATTTTTATTTTTGATTTATTGTAGAGACGATGTCTCACCAAGTTTCCCAGGCTGGTCTCAAACCCCTGAGCTCAGGCAGTCCTCTTGCCTTGGCCTCCCAAAGTGCTAGGATTACAGGTTGAACGACTGAGCCTGGCCCTGGATATTTTCAATACATATTTTCAGCAAACGATTAACAGCCAAATACATTTTAGAAAACCTTCAAAGCCATTTGAAATAGCCAACAACACCATAGGAAACAAGAGCAAACTACTTGGATCAAAGAAGATATCCAAATTGTCAACAAACAAATGAGAGACGCTCAATTCCATTAGTAACCAAGAAAATACAAAGTAAAACTTAATGTGATTATACAGCATAGTCACTGTTAAAATGAAAAAAAACAGAAAATGCCAAGTGTTGGGGTACTGAAACTGAAACAATGCTGGTGGAAGTGTAAATTGGTCTAAGTATTTTGGAAATATCAGAAATATTTACTAAAGAACAATATCTGTGTACCCCATAACTAGGTACAAAACCTACAGGACAGCAAGGGTGTGGTCATTAAAAGACAGTTTCAAGAATACTCATAGCAGCATCATTTTCAATAGCTAAAAACTTCAAACAATCCAAATTTCCACTAATAGTAGGGACAATTTTAAAAGTGTAATATATGTATACAGTGAATACTATGTGATGACTGAATCTATGGTGATTGCTGTAAACAACAAGTTATGTCAGGGTGCAAGAATAAACAAATAAATCAATGGAACAGAAGAATGAGGACAGAAATAAATCTACTCATACACAGTCTAACAAAGGGAGTGCTTCAAATGAGGTGAGGATGGCAATTTTTGACAGAAGAAACTAGACAAACAAACTACATTCTGTATGTTTCCTTATATGCAAAGTTGAAAAACAGGCAAAATTAATTTGTGGTAGACATCAATGAAGTAATCACCCTGGTGGTGGTGGTGAGACCAAAAGGGGCAGATAGGACACTTCTGAATACAGGAAATGTTTTGTTTCCTGATTCTAGAAGCACACACAGCGGGCACACTAACTTTACAAAATGCATCAAGCTATAAATCTATAATTTGTGCACTTGTCTGTAATATGCTATACTTTAATAAAATGCTTCTCTTAAAATTTAAAGAATGATACAGGTAGTAAATGAAAGGAGGAGCAAAGCCCTGTCTTAAAAACTATGACAAGGAGGTTTATTTTTATTCTAAGAAATAAAGCAAAAAAATTGAATGGTTTCAATCAGGAGAGTTGATATGATCAGATAGCAGTGATGAGATAAGTTGACAATATATGGACAGAACAGGGATAGCTGGAGGATTAAATGAAGATTTGCTGATATATTTGATCGAGGAAGCAAGGGGGGAATAGTCATCCCTCTCAATTTCAGGTATGCACAGAGGATAGATGGCAGTACCATTCTCTTTAAATTTAAATTCTCACTTCCAAGTTTCCAGGAAAAGAAATGATGTCTTTGGGGAAAAAAAGAAGAAGCGCCATTGAATTATCTAAGTAATCGCGAATAGATAGTTTGGCATAGGGGTATACAGCAAACAGAGAAGTTAGGGATAGAAATATAAATTTAAGGTATCTTTTTAGAATATGAGCAAAGTTGCACAGGAAGAATATAAATATCATGAAATATAAAGAGGAGGCTTTTATTGGCTGTAAGACCAAAAGCCCAAGCAAAAACAAGCAAATGAAACTACATCAGACTAAAAAGACTCCGCATAGTAAAGGAAACAAACAACAGATTAAAGAGAAAATCTGTGGGCTAAAAGGAAATATTTGCAAACCACACATCTGAGAAGTGGTTAAAATAAATAATAGCACTCCGTGGCAGCCATTACACATCGTGCCACCCGTGTCTGAGGTGATCCACAACTTCAGAACTTGAAGCACCTGCAAGCAAGATCTGCTGAGATCGCTGCATCTCTACTGCCACCGTGACATCCTGCCAGGCCGTGGGTCTCCTCCCATGTGACCCGAGGCAAGCTCCCATCTCCAGGATGTCCGGCTCCAGTCCCTTTGGGGCAAGCGGCTGAGATAAAGACCATCTGGAGCTGCGAGATAGCACCATCTGTGGCGATTCAAGGTAACAACACCGAAAACAGGATAAACAAGCTTGGAAAACAGACACAGGCCAGATTTGAGTGGTGAACTGGCCAGTGGTGAACTGGGTGCTGACCTGAGCTACCCTTCACAGCAGGCCAGGGGCAACTGAAACTAACTGTGAACAAATTTACCAGCCTGAGAAGACAGCTAGAAATCAGAGCTCAAAGGACGTTGGACATAAATGAAAAGTCTCAGAGTGTGCTTGATTGGTTCTGTTAGTTTAATGACTTGATTCTGTTTCTACTGTTTGGTTCCCTTTTTTTTTCTTCTCTCTTTTTTTTTTCCTTTTCTTTTCTTTTCTCCTCTCTGCAAACCATACCTTGTATAGAGGAACAGCACACCAATAATGTGGTTGGCTAGCATTTATGTTAGCATCATTGTACGTTCTAGTTTTTTTTTTGTATGGGAGTTGGATAGTCTGTAGCCGTGGTCTATTGTTTTAATCTGTTTCAGTTTAGGTCCCTCTCTCCATTTGTTGGTACACTCGTCTGTTTCTCCCCTTACTCCTCTCTCTCTCCACCCCTCTCCTCCCCCCACTGTCTGCTCCATTCTCTTCCCTCTGTTAACCTCATTTTATTTCAGGGAGTAAACCTGCAACCCCACTGCATGGACAGATTTCAAGGCACTGGGAAGTGGGTTTCAGATTACCCATACACCTGTCGGCGGATACCAGGACCTGCAGATAGATTTTGAATCAAAGCTCCCCCTTAAGTCAATCTCAAAACTGCAAAAAGGACCACCCCCAACCTACAGTGTAACTCCAGAATTGAACAAAGTAAGAGGGCATACATAAAGAAGAATAGGAGATTGAACAAACAGAAGTAAAAGCAACCCCTCTACCCCTGAATAACAGAA
>CAUYQG010289819.1:0-16748 GCA_963574415.1 Tarsius wallacei
AGCATTGTTCACAATAGCAAGAACCTGGAAGCAACCATGCTGTCCATCAAAAGAGGACTGGATCAAAAAAATGTGGTACATATACATAATGGAATACTACACAGCCATAAAAAAGAACGAAATCATGAATTTCACAGCAACCTGGTTGGAACTAGAGTCCATAATACTGAGTGACCTCTCACAGAAACAAAAAACTAAGTATCACATGTTCTCACTCATATAGTAGACCTTGATCATCCAATGTATTACCACAAGAAAATGACTGACAGTGGTAGGAAACTATGGCGGTGGGGGAGGGTGAGGGCGATGAGATTAATGGTGGTAAATATCTGTCTGGGGATGGGGAGACACCTCTTATCATCAAGGGTGCCTAAACAAAGCATTTTGGTATGCCTAACCCCTAACTGTACCCCACAATACCATAATAAAAAAAAAATTAATTAAAAAAAAAAAACATTGATGAGAAGAAAAAAAAAATCACTTCTTGGCTAGGGCCATTGCCTATGTGGTGTTTGCTTGGTATCCCATGACTGTGGATTTTCTCTGAGTTCTCTGGTTTCCTCCCACATCTCAAAGATGTGCATGTTAGGTGAATTGGTGTGTCTATGTTGTCCCAGTCTGAGTGCATATGTGTGTACCCTGTGATGGAATGGAGGTACTCCTTACACTTTTTGCTTTGCAAACATGTATTCCTTGATTTAACCCACTACCATATGACTGCTGTCACTCACTGACAAAAATTGGGTAAATAATTATCTCATTTGTTTTTATTAATCTTTCTTAAGTCTACCTATAACTTGCATTTATTTCAGTGTTTAGTTTTAGAATTGTTTTCGGTCTTTATTTAGAAGTTTGGTGATGTTTTTGTGACCAGAAATATGCCCCTGGAGCTTAACTCTTGTTTATATCAATTATCCTATAGTAAAATTGGTTTCTTTTTTTTTTTTTTTTTTGAGTTGGAGTCTCACTCTTGTTGCCCAAACTGGAGTGCAGTGGCACATTCCCGGCCACCGCAGCCTCAACGTGCTGGGCTCTGGCAATCCTTCCACCTCAGCCTTGCAAGTAGCTGGAACTACAGGCACGCACTACCATGCCTGGCTAATTTTTTTTTTATTTATTGTAGAGATGAGGTCTCGCCAAGTTGCCCAGGCGGGTCTCGAACCCGCGGGCTCAGGCAATCCACTCACCTCAGCCTCCCAAAGCGCTGGGATTACAGACTGAGCCACCGAGCCCAGCTAAAATTGGTTTCTTTATAATGTCACAGTTTCCAAGAACCTATCGATGATATTGGGTGAGGACTTACTGTGAAAATGAACTAAAAATGGATCAAATACCTAGATATAAGACATAAAACTATAAGTAGAAGAAAACACCACAACATTGCATTTGGTAATGATTTCTTGGATGTGAAGCCAAAGGTACGACCAACAAAAGAAAAAACAGATAAATTGAGCTTAATGAAAAGTAAAAGTTTATTTTTAAAAATTGAGGGCAAAGTAAAGATATTTTCAGGAGAAAAACTGAGTGATATTTTTGGTAGTGTGGCTAAGTATGAGATGAAACAGAAGTCAATAGCTTTTCTCTAGTAATTAGCATCTGAAATGGGGGCAGGAAAAGGGGCAACTTCATTCTGTCTCCTTGGCGAGGCTCCTGCTGCTGACCACTCGCTGTTAGCTTCTCTGTTGTCACTGTTGCAGCACCTACCATGGGAGCTTACTTGGGTTATAGAAGCCCATGTGATGGGTATTTAACACTTCATGGGGCACACTTTGGTCTTGCTATGCATTTCCTACAGTTTCATATTGTCCTTGTAACGAGCTATCGGCCAACTGCTTTGTATTGGTTTGTCTTTCCCTGTTATGCTACTCTGTCCTTAACTCCCGCTCCTCCCAAAAGTTTTTGTGCATAATAAGCCTTCTTTTCAGACTGCTCAGGCCCCCACAACAAAGAGTTATCTAGCCCAACATGTCAGTTGTGCTGAGGTTGAAAAACCCAGTAAAGCCAAAGACTTGCTTTGAAATCCATGTTCTTCAATGTTTCATCTCTGTGACTTTGAGAAATAACCACTGAATCTAAATTTTTGTGTGTATAAAATGATAATGATAGAGTCCTTAAGGATTAAATGAGATAAGCTTTATAAACGTAATACCTAGAATTCAGTAAACAATAGTTATTGATATTTTTAATTCAAAGTTTATAATGTTAGTTTCTGATCCTTCCTTAGTCTTTTTTAGTATAAAAATTTTCCTAGAGACCAAGTTTTCAAATGCTTATAAATAACCACCAAAAAGGGACAAAGTCAAAACAAAAAACAAAAAAACTTGTACAAAACCCCATATAGAAAACACCAGCATGATTCATGTGGAGATTTAAATGGATACACGAGTTTTTCACTTTTGTAAATGTTTAGCTTTTGTAAAATTTTAGTCGATGATGGTCTGTTAGTAGTGACTCAACATTGCAATGAAGAGGCTGTTTTGCCAGGAGCAAGTCCACTGTCAAAAACTTTGAGAACAGCAATAAAAATTATTAGGAGGCAGAAGGATACATTCTCAAACACTAGAAAAGCCAGAGAACGTAGTAAGTGTGTAAACATCATTAAGCACTGAACAAAATAACACTGAAATATATAAAATGAGAAACCTAATATTGATTTTTCTTAAAATAGCAACATTAGTTTATGTGTATATTGGAGCGGCTATCCTGTTTGTTTGGGATGTTTTGCAGCAGTCTCTGGCCTTCACCCACTAGATGCCAGCAGCACACAGACTCCACTCCCCCGGTTGTGACAACCAAAAATGTCTCTAGACATTGCCAAATGTTCCCAGGGGTTGGGGTGGGGGGGCAAAGTATTACTTGGTTGAGAACTGCTGAGAGAGACCTAGTTTGCATTCCAGCCCCAGGGCCTATGGCTGTGTGAATTTGAACAAGTCACCTAACTCTTAAACTTTAGTTTTCTTAAGTGAGATAATGTATACATAGTGCTTAGCCCGGCACCTGAGACATAGAGTTCAGTAAATGATAACAATTATTATGATGCTAACACCTATTATCTTTTGTGCAACTCTCTATCCTCTAAAAGTAAAATGCCCCCTGGTGTATGTAGCCTGAAGTCGAGTTGCTGAAAAAGAATTTCTCATCTAAGATTTACAAAAGCCTTTAATTCTTTTATGTGGGCAGTTAGCACAGACTTTAGTTGAAGATTTGCTTTTCTTTCCCTTGTGTTGAATTGGACAGAGTTGGTAGTGAGTTATTTTATTTGAATGTCTTCCTGGCATAGTATTGTGTATGGTGTTCTTTGCGTATTTATAACCTCAAGCATTAATATTTTAAAGAGCAGTTCATGTTTACAGGAATCAGACCTATAGAAATTGGAAAGATAAGACTGAGACTTTATTGTTGTTTATTGTTATTGTGCTTTTTTTGAACCCTGTGGCAATAACCTATCAAAAACATTTATTTGTTCTTTAGCTTTTTTTCTACAAGAATGATTAAACATATTAGTAGCCTATAATTGCTTTGATGTACATTGCCTCCTTTAAATTTTATTAAAACTGGCCAGGCACAGTGGCTCACACCTGTAATCTCAGCATTTTGGGAGGCGGAGGCAGGAGGATTGCTAGAGGCTAGGAGTTTGAGACCAATCTGGCCAACATAGCAAGACCCTTTCTCTACAAAAAATAAAATAAAAATTAGTTGGGTGTGTGTGCATACCTGTCCCAGCGGTTCAGGAGACTGAGGCGGCAGAGTTACTTGAGCCCAGGAGTTTGAGGCTGCAGTGAGCTATGATTGTACCACTGTACTCCAGACTGCTGACACAGTGAGACTCTGTCAAAATAAATAAATAAATACATACATACATTTTATTAAAACCCTAGGCAGTGAAAAGAGAATAAAAGTATAAAGGAGCTCTTGATGTACTGTAAGTGAACAGCAATAAACATAAAATACTGTTATATTGTTATCTCATATATTCCTTATAGTAGTATCTGCAAAGGAATTAACAGTATCCCTATTTTGGAGGCAAGCAAATGATGGCTTATCTGCCCAAGATCACCCAGACATTTATTCCAAAGCCCATACTATTTTCATAATGCCATGTTACCTCCCAAAATAAAGAGCATATGCTTTTGCCTTACATTTCTTTGTAGACCATGTATCTTGACCTCTCCTGTGACCACAGGATAAGAGCATTAATGTGGGACATTGGAACTAAGTCATTCTTTTTGTTGCCAGTGAGGCCTAGCTCAGCTTCCTGGGCTCTCTGGCCATCTCTGCTCTTTTCCTGACCCAATGAAGTTATATCTGGCTTATGGAAATAGGGAAGGATTTTAGGTTTAGCCTTTTTTGGCTATTTAAAAAAACCTTAGTTTTTGATGATGTATATTTTCGTAGCTCTTTGGTTTCATATTGCTCAAGTATACAGAGCAGTAAATCTTAAGACATGAAGTGTATGTTTGGCAAAAGCCAAGTAAAAGCAGATTTACTTAAAAATCAAGAGGGGTCTATATCTGATAAGAAAACGTCTCAAAACTGCCATATGATCTGTTTGTTCTAATAGCCTACAGAATAAAAGATGTTTTTAAGTCTAGAGTTGCCTAAAACTCTATGGTCTCTGTATAATTTGTATTTTTAGCTGAGAGAAGAAAAATTACAAGAGGAAAAAACTTCTGAAGATCAAATCCACAAGCTCTTACCAGAGGATACAGAAACAGGGAAGAGGAAAATGGATGAACAGAAAAAAAGAGATGAGCCATTAGTACTGAAAACAAATCTGGAACGTGTAAGTAAATCACCTCTTTGGTGGTCATCTGCCTCAAAAATCAGTAACTAGCCCAGGTGACAGGGATCTGAAAGTCCTGTGTTGGTGAATTATGAGAATAGTCATTGACTGTGCAGCTTAAGAGTAGTAAAGAACTGAGCATTCTAAGTTGAGATGAGAGCTGGAGAAAAAATATTTTGAATGGAACAGTGAGACTTGGGGGATGATTAAGGAACAGTGGGGAAAATGAGCGAGAGGAAAAACCTAGTACAGTATATTACTTGTGATAAATTTTCTACACATATGGTCATTTTGATCTATGCGTTATTTGACATTTAAGTTTTGTACATCTTATATCCTCAACTAGATTTCCTTAAAGCTTGTATTTTACTTGCCTTTACTTTTTGAAATGCTCTAAGCAGCAGAATGCTAGATATAAGGTAGGGTTAGATACTTAGTCTAAATTTAATTAGACTTCTGATTGGGCCAAACCTTGCCTGATTTTTTTTATTACTTATTCGCCAAATAAATTACTAGAAAAGGTTGTAAGCTGTGTATTTAAACTGATATAAGAAAGCACTTTTGGAACATCCACTGATTACACCTAAACAAATGATTATAATTGAGTTTTATTTCTTTAATAAGTCATATTGGATTGGACATCTATTGCTTACAGCATGTACTTAGCATATCTTTAGAGTCTTCTCTTTTTTATTTTGTGATTCAGGCTTGTTAGTATTTCAGATTATCTTTCTAGTTAGCTGAAATTGATAAAGCCTTACAATATATAAAGATAGGCAACATAGCAGATTAGAAAAAAAAAATCTCTGGACAAAAAGTTTGATTCTTAGACAGGTTTCAGCACTGTTGCCCATTCTATAACTTTGACCAGATTACTTAAATTCTTTGTGCTTTGGTTTAATTTTTGCAAAGGCATTTTTCTTGAACTTAAGATGGAAATTCTTTAAGCTTATTTGAAACTGTAGTATTTGCTGAATGCCACATGCATATGGGAGCTTCTGGTTCCAGCTAGAAAATAATAGTGATTGTTATTATTTAATTATTATTAAAACAACAACTTATATTCCTCAGGATTTCAACCTTCTGAGAGATTTGGTTTAACAGGCATTTGTACAGGAGGAACCACAAAGGGCAAAGACTGTTACTGGAAAGAATATGATTTATCTAGGAAGGCAAGAATAAGATATATGGACATAGTATGTCTTCTGTCTGGTGGTTCCAGCTTTGGCTTCTAAAGGCTGCAGCTCTGCCTCTTCACCCCAACAGTACTGCCCATTAGGGCCCTCAGGCAAAACATCCCAGAAGAGCCTTTCTTCTTAGGACAAACTAGCCTTATACAGAAAGCTCACCCTTGATGGTCCTTTGATAGAAAGAACATGCAGTTCCTGGCCTTGTCAGATCCAGATTCTCTAAGAACCGATCTGTAATATTAAATCATATCAAGACTGGGAAATTACTCTAATTATGACTTATGAACACTTCAAGCTTTAGATTTTTGCCTTTTTTCTGTTTGCTTTTATGTGTTTGAGGACTTTCAATTGTCTCTAATTTTGCTTTAAACATATCTTAAGGCTTTTGGTGTTGAGCAAATAATTTCATTTAGTTTAGCCAAGGCTACATGCAAATCGACACTCAAGAGAATCTCAAATTGTCTCAGCTAAAGGATTGTTTTTTATATGAGGAGTATTATGATTAGAGCTAGATGGATCATTTTATTCTCCTGTCCCCAAACTTTAATGACCCCCTTTTCATGTGAAATTAAGTGAGAACTCTTCGCCCCAATGTTCAGATCCTTCCTTATTATGGTTCAAGCTCATCTTTCCATCCTTGCTTATACCTCAAAACCCTGGGGAATATGTATGTATTTGTTTTCCCCCAGATATATACTCTGTGCTTTCATCAAGGTCTTTGCTTTTGCGTTTTTATCTCACTGAAATGCCACCCAGCTTACCTGTTAAAAGGCTATTCATCTCTCCATGTCCCCCTCAAAAGCTGTCATGTTCATAGACCCTATAGGGATTCCTCACCCTTACTTGGTAACTTTTACAGGATTAGTTCATTCTCCCTTAAATTATGGTTTTTGTGTTTGTGTTTCTCTGCTAGATTATAAACTTGCTAAGTATAGGAAATATCTTACCTATTTTTAAATCTCCTGTAGTACCTTGCGTGTCACAAGTGTTTGATACATGTCTATGGAACTGAATTTGAATGGAGGGAGGAAGGCGCATACTCTAGAAGCAGTGGTTATATCATCTGTTGTTATTTTTTCAGAATCGAAATAAAATGGGTACAGGCAAAACAACACAGAAGAACCTTTCTTCTTAGGACAAACTAGCCTTGATACAGAGAGCTCACCCTTCAGCATGGTCCTTTGATAGAAAGAACCTGATGTTCCTGGCCTTGTCAGATCCAGACTCTCTAAGAACTGATCTGTAATATTAAATCATGTCAAGACTGGGGAATTACTCTAATTATGACTTACAACGTGTTATGGTACATTTGCTACAATAATAATTTGAATTTTTGGAAAACAGTTAAATATAGCAGTTATAATTACACTAAAGATTATAAAACAAAAAGTGAAAAGTCACTTGCCACACAACCTAGATATAATTCCTATAAACATTTTAGTAAATATCCTTGCAGGCTTCTTTCCTAAGTGCATATAAATACACACTATATATTATTTTTCTTTTCAGAAAATGCAAATTAGTGTACATACTGTCTTATAACCTGTTTTTCATTAACTATAAATCATGGTTGTTTTTCCCTTCAAATAAAGAATCCACACCATTATTTAGTGGCTCCTAGTATTCTTAACTATATAATTTATTTAACTAGTCTCCTGTTGATATTTTGCTGTCTTGAACACTGCTGTGATGAAGTCCACTTCTCTCATTAATTCCTTAGAATAAATAACTAGAAGTGGAGTGACTAGGTCAAAGGTAGTGTTCTTTTTAACATTTTTGGTATTTTTTTTAGATTTCACTTCAGGGATTTCATTTTTGCATGCTTTGTACCATTTTAGGAATCCATAGTGCTATATAGGTTTATTTCTATTAAAGGTGAAAGATGAGAGGCATTTTCCTGTCATATGGTTCTAGGTCTTGTGGAAATAGAAATGTAGAGGGGTAGAATGGCTTTTGTCTAAATAATTACTTATTTATTTGTAGTAATATAATTTTTTCAGTAATTAAAAGGAACTTGGCATGTTTCTGTTATAAAACGTAAGCATTTTCTGAAAATATTAATAGTATTTCAATTAAAACAAATAAAACATATCTTATTGAGTATTTATTACTTATTAACTAATGTACTAGGTGCTTTTAATGTTTTATCACAATCTCTATTGTAGACAGAGCAATCTTTATTTTATAGATGAGGAAACTGAGGCTTAGAAAGATAAAGCAACTAACCCACAGTGACGATGATAGCTAAGGAACAGAGCTGGGATTGAAACATTCTTTTACTTGGTACTGAATTTATTATGAAGAGAAGCTTAAATAGACAGAAATTGCCATTATTTATCCCCTGTTGAGTCTATTGGTATCAAAGCTATTTCTTTTTTCCTAGATTTGAGAAGAGAATATTATATAAAATTTGATAATGGGTTACTGCTATTAAAGGTTCTCCACTAAATATTTTGTACAACAGAGTTCTCTCTAAGGAATGAAATCCTACAGAGTTGAAAGACCTCTCTGTTTGTTTGTTTCTTTGTTTGTTTTGAGACAGGGTTTTGCTCTGTCATCCAGGATGAAGTGCGGTGGCACAATCTTAGCAGCCTCAAACACCTGGGCTCACACCATCCTTCCACCTCAGCCTCCTAGTCTAGTATTATAGGCCATGTCACCATGCCTGACTTGTTTTTTTTTTCTTGTAGAGACGGGTTCTCACTATGTTGCCCAGGCTGGAGGCCTTTCTGTAAATTATAATTCTTCAAAACTCTCTCCAAAGGCCAACTGTTAGGAAATATAGTCTATTGTGTGTATGTGCCTGTCAGCCTAGAGAATAATGAAGCATTTGAGGAATGCAGGGTACTCTGAGCCATAGGATGCCTTACATGCCTAAGTCTACAACTTTTACTTTGATAATAATTTGATTATTAGATAACTGGCTAATCATTACATGATTAGACATTTTTTATTTACCATACAATGGTATTGGGAATTATTTTAAAAGATGATAACTTGCTCTCACAGAGCTTATCGTGTAAAGCACAAGGCAGTTTGATTATTTGCTACCCAGTAAAAGAAAAAGACTCATATTGAGTTATGAGGCAGAACTTCATTATATGGCATGTAAAAGGCATATCTAAAAGACTTTTCAAATGTAAGTTTAAAAACTCTAAAAAGGGACTTCAAAGTAAAATGATGATAAATGAGTGGGTATAAACAAGATGGAAAAAACTAATTCTAGGGAAATTTGGAATCTTGTAGAAAGTAACATTTTAGATGACTCTGAAAGGCCAGTGAGTATTTTATAGGCAGAGAATGAATGCAGATAGGGAATTTTAGGCAAAGGGAATAGCATGTCCAAAAGAATAGAGGTTTTGAAAAAGACTGTGGTACATATGAAGAGTAAAAAAGTCATTTGATCATACTAGATCTCAAGAAGTTCCATGTGTGGGGGAAAAACCAAGAGAGTTGGCTGGGTCTAGTTTGTGAAGGTTATTATATCAGGCTGAGGTGTTCGGCCTTTATCCTGAAGTCACCAAGAGTTCAGCAAGGAACTGATGGAAATCTGTGTGCTGAAAAAAATGATTCTTAGTAGGATGGAGGGTATTAGAGGGAAGAAAGCCTGAACAAAATGAGATCAGTAAGTAGATGATTGCAGTAGTTCAAGAGGAACATGAGGAGACTCTGCGGTAAGGCAATGATAATGAATATAAATGGGGAGAGTTAGATCTGAGACATTTTAGGACTAGATAGGGTGGAAATGGCACAGAGACAACTGAAAATTACTGCTCTTAATTTAAGAACAAGCTTCAACCATTATTAATCTGTATTCCTAGGCAAAATAACTGCTCTGAGCCTCAGTTTGCTATCTGTAAAAGACCGATAATAATCCCTGCTGTTAATAAACAGTAAATGAAATAAAATATTTAGAAGTGTTGGGTACCTAAAACCTCTATTTAACTGTTATTGTGAATTAGAAGTAAGGGAAAGAAGAGAGTCAAACATAGCATTGAGTTTTCTAGATGGGTTGGTGGTCGGGCTTAGACAAAACAAATAATGTGATTTTGGATATATTGAGTTTGAGCTACATTTGAGGTTGGGATCACCAGGAGGCAGTTGGAAGCATAAAATGGAACTCAGAGAGAAGTGGCATAGAGAACGAGAGATTTGAAACTATACCTAGGGTAGAGTCCATGGGAAGCCCAAATGGACAGTGTTGTCTCTCTTGTCTCCCTGCCAGTGTCCTGCACGTCTGTCAGACTCAGAGAATGAAGAACCTTCTCGAGGCCAGATGACACAGACACATCGCTCAGCATTTGTTTCCAAGAACAACTCCTACGGCTTAGCTTTCCTGGCAGGGTAAGAGACAGATGCTGAATTTAGTCAGGTGTCTTTCATTTGGGGGTATGAGACAAAAGGAACTGGGGAGGTATTTGTTGTGTCTGCTGTGAGGAAGCAGGAAGGGGAGAAAAGAGGTGGGTGCTGGTTTTCAAATACGGATTAGGGAGAAAGGGCTGACCTGAATTTTTAAAGAAAAGTAATATTTACCCATTTGTGGCATCCTCAGGGTGGAATTGTGCTAATTGCTTTGCTGCAAAGTGTGAACCTTTTGTCCTGAAGGAAACAATAAAGTCTTCCTCACTCTGACAATGTCCATGGACTTTCCCTCTGGACTTTAACACTGTTAGTAGGAAGGGTGGCTATTGTTGACTTTCCTTTCAATGCATCGACCTAAAATATATCTTCATAGGTTTCTAAAGGGCAAATTGAAAAGTTTTCTTTCTTTCGTTCTCTCTTTTTTTTGGGAGACAGAATCTTACCTGTTGCCCAGGCTGGAATACAGTGGCATGATTGTGGCTCGCTGCAACCTCGACTTCCTGGGCTCAAGCAATTCTCCTGTCTCGGTTACCTGAATAGCTGGGACTACAGGCATGGAACACCACGCTTGGCTAATTTTTTTTTTTTTTTTTTGTAGAGATGGGGTCTCGCTATATTGCCAAGGATGGTCTTGAACTCCTGGCCTCCAAGCGATCCTCCTGCCTCAACCTCCAAAGTATTGGGATTATAAGCATGAGCCACTGCACCCAGCCTAAACTGAAAAGTTTTAAAGAACCTTGTCAAGGAATCTGTTGATCCTTTAGACTTTACACACTGTGGGGAGGAAATGAGGAAGGAATTGGATGGATGCTGGGTACTAGAGGGATAACGAAGGGCTAAATGGAAGAGAAGGGAATAAGAAATGAAGGAAGAAATCATTCATTCATTCAACAGACATTTTGTGAATAGCTACTATAGGTCATGCTCAGTTTTAATATACACATGCAAAAATGCAATCTTCACCCCAATTTATTGTCTTTATTTTTATTTTTTTATTTTTAGAGACAGGGTCTTAGTCACCCAGGCTGGAGTGCAGTGGTATGATCAGCTCACTGCAGCTTCAAACTCCTGGGCTCAAGTGATCCTCCCACCTTAGCCTCCCAAGTAGTTAGGACTACAGACATGCACCACTACACCTAGCTAGTTTTTAAAATGTTTCCCAGGTTAGTCTTGAACTCCTGGCCTCACATGATCTGTCTTGGCCTCCCAAAGTGCTGGGATTACAGGCATTAACCACACAGCCCTGCCTGTAGTTCATTGTCTTTTTTGTTTAAAGCTAGCATTGCTCATCCTTATCCCTAGGGTTCAGCTTCTTCTTTCTGCCAGCACTATGTGGTAGATCTCTCTTTCTTGCTGCCCCATGTCTGGATCCCTTCTATCCTGAGGCTTTTACTGCTAGTCATTCATAAATACAACAAAAAGAAGCTCCCAAAGTCAAAGACTTTTATAAAATGTTTATTGTGATCCTGGATGTAGTTTTTATTTCAGAATCCTTTTTGTTCTTTTGGAGCAGTCTGATCTTCTTGTTGTTTCAAGAGAGTAAAATTCACTAAATCTCCCTTTCCCTTAAAAGTCTTCCCTTCTCTAGATAGTGGCAGCTCCTTCTCCAAGAAGGCCCCTCCCAGAATATTTATTCACTAATTTGACATTTGTTGAATGGCCACTGTGTCATAGCCACTTGGGCTTGTTTGATGTAATCAGGACCCAGTAAGGAAGCGTGTCCTTTCCATTTGTGATGAAGATGGGACTCTTGCATTGTGTGTATGAACTTGAATTACAGATGCCTTCGAAGCTAAAAGATTCAAGATTTCTTGATGAAGAACTGTGAGTTCCTAATTGGTGTGTATTTTCCCTCCATTTATAGCAGATGTATTTTAATGATTAGAAGAAGGATCTACTGGAAAGATCAAATTATGCATTCTAACCAAGTTACAATATTTCCCGAAGCCAATAAATGTTGCTCTATGAAATGTGTGATTAATTAATATCTCATAATTTAAAATGAATGATAAAAAAGGAAATGATTTTAAAATTCAAATATGATACCAAGGGAAAACTGCCCCACTTAGTTGAAGTAGATACTGAATGGGTGAATTACTTATCTCCAATTCTAGTTTCTACTCTTATACTCTTATAATTCTTTATTTTATTTTTTTTTGAGTTGGAGTCTCACTCTGTTGCTCAGGCTGGAGTGCAGTGGCACGCTCACTGCCACCCCAGTGTTGACCTGCTGGGCACCAGCAATTCTTCTGCTTCAGCCTTCCAAGTAGCCAGAACTACAGGCGCACACTACCACACCTGGCTAATTTTTTGATTTATTGTAGAGATGAGGTCCCACCAAATTCCCCAGGCTGTTTTCGAACCTGTGGGCTCAGGCAATCTGCTCACCCCAGCCTCCCAAAGTGCAGGGATTACAGGCTTGAGCCACCATACTCAGGCATAATTCATTCTTTTAAAGGGGTCAGGTAGCAGGTTAGTTTGTCATTACTTAGAAATGCCCAGCAAGGAACTTAGAAAATTCTTTTCTAATGAGCAGAATCGCAAAGCCTATACAAAGGAGTGTGCTTTTGACTTTAAGTGGCTCTGTAACATCTGTTGTATATCTTCTTTTTCTGCTCCTAGCCCATCCTTGTCCTTACCCTACACCATTGAGCCACAGTGGGACTCATTTATAGGAAAATCTTTACTTAAGGTTTTACTATTAAGAAATGCTTGCTTGATAGTAGACATTTCTAGATTTCAGAGCTCATTTTCTTTCAAACATCCAAGGTTGTGGGCTGAGTTCAATTATTAGTATAGTTATTTAAAACAATTAATTGGATTTAGTTGGTAAGGCTTTCTTTTCTATGAAATAATTTGCTGATGTCATGGAAACCTTAGGTTGCAAAATCAGTTATGGTAATACTGTGACTTGCATCTCTTATTTAGAACATGCTTAGATAAGAAAACATTAAGTTTCAGTTTCAAATTATATTTAGGAAGACAATATAGAACTGTTAGTGCTGACAATGAGATATAGCATATGGATATATTTAAAAAGAATTAGCATGGTGATGATTGCACAATATAACTATACACTTAAAAATAGTTAAAATGGTAAATGTATGTAGCCTTGTTTATGGTTTTTGAATATTTCAAATGCATTTTTTTCTTTTAAGCAAACAAAAGAATAGGTTTTCTCTGTAAGTTCCTCTCCTAAAAAGAGTTCATATATAAAAGCTTCTAAAGGTTTTACAACTGTATTTGAATCAAATGAATCCACCATTTATTTTTGTTACCTACTTTGTAAATCTTTCTTAAAAGCACAAAATTATGGAGGTAAGGGTGAATAGGCATGACTGATGGGATGATTATTTTGGAAGGAATGCATCAGTAGGTTCTGGCTGTGAGTCTTACCAACAGGTAAACTTATTTTCATTTGAAAAAAATCAAAGAGGGTTTTGCAGCCATATTAATGAGATTGTACATTCCTTTGAAAATGAAACTTCTTTCAGATAGGCAGACAGAATAATAGTTAACCTCAAAGCGTTTCTAAATTAATCACAAAATAGATATTAATTGAAAACAACTAATTTGAACCATAAGTAGGATATATAACTGTAAAGTTAAACTTTTATTTAAAATATCTGAAAGATGGTTCAATTAATTAACTACTTTATTAATTAATTTAAAAAATATGTCCCTTCATTTCTCATTTCCCTCTTTCCCATCAGAATCAAACTAAAAACATGGTTGTAAATTTTTCATATAGCTTAGCCTGGAAAAACTTTCTCTTTTTTGAGCTAAGTGTGTTTTCTTTTTCCTAAGAACTCTATGTCCAGTTGCGATTTCCTCTTTCCTTTGGCTGTCAGGGAGTTTAGGATTAGGACAGTTTTCAATTCGGTCACCATAGCTTTACAACATGGCCTATAATTTTTAAAAAATAATTTTTGTTGTACCTTTCTTACATTTATTATTTAATGTGGTCTTTATTCTCCATGAAGGCTTACTCTTCATGTGTTTTTACTGTAAATCACTCACATTCTTCTTGGAAATAGAGTATACCCATACAAAGAAATATAATCAAACAAGTCATCTTATTTTCAGTTAAAAAAAAAAAAAAAAGTGATGCAGTAACACCAGTAATGCCATTTCATACAAAAATTATATCTTAAGTAAATGGTGCCTAGCAAGATTTCTGGCCATGATTAGCCTTCAGTGACTACTGTTGCTGCTGCTGTTATGTTATCTTCTTTTAGAACATGTACTCTTAGAGCTGAAAAAGACCTTAAGTATTATCTTATTCAACCCTTTTGTTTTGTAGATGAAGATTAATAAAGATTAATTTTGTAACTATAGCTTACCAAATCATGGACTGCTGGAATAGTAGGAAACTGAGTTAAAACTGAGGTTTCTTGACTCTTAGTTTACTGTTCTTTCTACTATACTCCATATCATCTTATAGATCCCTGTGCTACCTATGCTCATCTTTTCCACTAGACTTTAAACTCCTTGAAGGCAAGGATAGCATCTTGTTCACTACTTTATTTGAAGTTCTCAGTACTGTGTCCGATACTTCGTAGAGGCTTTGTAAATATCTGTGGAATGTTTGAATAAGACAGGCCTTGTGCTGGTGGGTAGGTTAAACTGGGGCTTTGTCAGAACTGGTTGTCAATACAACATAGGGGTCTTGGAGGAAGGGCTCTTGGAGCTTTGGAGGGACAGACTGACTGATGCTCATTTTTTAAATTAGATTCTATAAGACTAATATGGGATTTATGGGGAGGTCTAGTGACCACATTGAAAAAACTTTTATATTATGAAGTTGCTTTTAGCCTTCTATTGTATTAGCAATAGCTCATGCTGATACTTTCTACAGATTCTATGAAAGAAAGATCTGTGTCTCACTGAGTGGAAATTATCCATAGCTACATCATTTAGTTTTCTAATGTCCAGTTACTTTGGAGGCTGAATCTGATGGTTCAAGAGTGTGGCACTTCGAGAAGCCTAAAGTGGCTGTGTTTTCTGTAAAGTGTGTATATAAGGAGAGATACAGACATACTGACAGACTCAGTGGTATTAAACACATACCCAGTCAGTGTTGAAGTGAATTAAAATGTGAAGGCCAGGCTCGGTGGCTCAGCATGTAATCCCAGCACTTTGGGAGGCTGAGGTGAGTGGACTGCCCGAGCCCGCGGGTTCGAGACCCCCCTGGGCAACTTGGGGAGACCTTGTCTCTACAATAAATCAACAATTAGCCGGGCATGGTAGCACGCGCCTGTAGTTCCAGCTACTTGGAAGACTGAGGCAGAAGGATCGCCGAAGCCCAGCAGGTCAAGGCTGCGGTGGCTGGGAGTGTGCCACTGCACTCCAGTCTGGGTGACAGAGTGAGACTCCAACTCAAAAAAAAAAAAAAATGTGGAGACCCTCTGGGAAGAAATATGTCCCTCTTCCTTAAAATTCACAAATGCAATACAGAAGCTTTCTGATAACAGAAACCAAGCTCACACATAAGTGATATGATATTGTAAGACTAGCTTCAGGATTGATGAAAGGAAGCAAATCCAGAGAGGTAAGGGGTAGGGCTTTAAGGAAGAAGTAGCCTTGATAATTTTTTGAGTAAAATCAGCTGACCTCCTTTGTCTCATCTATATGAAATGCAAGTTGTTATGCCTTACTTACTAGCTGGGCAGGGGTATTTACTCAGTAATTTCTCAAGATTCTTTCTACCTTGAAAGTGGAAATGGCTAGAAGTGGCTTAAAGTAGAATTTTGAAGGATGGAGGAAATGAGGCTAGGGCATGGAAAGAAAAAGGTGGGGGCAATTAGGAAGTTCCATGAAGGTCTAAAGATTCAATTTAGCAAATTGTTTGTGGGAATAGTCAAACAGTGATCCAAGGGAGAGGAGACAGAGAAAAAAAATGAAGCAGTGAGCTTAAAGAAACAGCAAGGCTTGATAATATTGATGGTGACATGGGCAAGGGTGTGTGTGTGTGTGTGTGTGTGTGTGTGTTTGTGTTTTGGGAGAGGAATAAAGGAATTGGAACAAATCAACCTGGTTATTAAACCTGTTTTTTGTTTGTTTGTTTGTTTGGTTTTTGTTTTTTTGAGTTGGGTGTCTCACTCTGTCACCCAGGTTGGAGTGCAGTGGCATGATCTCAGCTCATCATTACCTTGAACTCCTGTGCTCAGGCCATCCTTCTGTCTTAGTTTTCTGTAGTCTTTCCTGGGATTACAGGTACATGCATGCCCAGCTAATTTTTTTTTATGTTTTTGTAGAGATGAGATCTGGCTATGTTGCCCAGGCTGGTCTCGAACTCCTGGGTTCAGGCATTCTTCCCACCCTGGTCCCCCAGAGTACTGGGAATTATAGGTGTGAGCTTCTGCATCCAGCCAAGCCTGGTTATTAAACAAACACATCTTATTAAAAGTAAT
>CAUYQG010289824.1:0-12570 GCA_963574415.1 Tarsius wallacei
AGTGTGCCACTGCACTCCAGTCTGGGCAACAGAGTGAGACTCCAACTCAAAAAAAAGCCAGGATCAACTGGCTGAAAAAGCCACTTGGCACAACAATGCCCAATACCTTGAAAGCTGGTTTAAAATACCCCATAAACTAGAAAATAGATTCTTCACAAGCTCATACTCACTCCATCTTCTCTATCAAAATCTGTACTCAGGAATAGATCTGAAAGACTCATTGGCAGTAGTGATTTTAATTTCAAAAATAGAACAGTTTGGCTTGGAATGAGAGTATTTATAAAGAATATCATACCAAAAACTGGTGCCAACAGCAATTTAATTGAGAAAATTATTTTATGAAAATGATCATTTAAAAATATTTCCCTTGACATTGCCAGTGTTTGAAGTAATACCTAAATGAACAATTCTTCAGGACACATTAAAGCTTAAAGACAACAGTGCATTGGGGTGAGTGTTTAAAATTCATGTCAAACCTGGCAATATCAATTATAAACAAGTTTGTTTGAATCTGTTTGTATATTTGGGTCTCCTAGCGTATCAGGAAATCCTTGTAAGCCCATAACATGTAACAGAAGCAATTAATAAGCTATTTTAAACTACAATGCTGCTGAGAAAATTACCATGTCAGTGAACTGAAAAGTAAGTCATTGATGGTTTCAGCATGCCTGATTTACTCCCTGTATAGATTCATTTAGCAAGGTAATCTGGTTTCTTACTCAAAATGAAGACAGAATATATTATCTACTTATAAAACTTTTGCAAAAGTACATTAATGAGTTCCCATAGGGAATTTATCATTTCTGCCAAACTATCATGTTGTGGTGAATATCTAAGATCAGAATTAGTAACTGGAATTAAATGATTAGTCTTTTCCAAACATTATAGTCCTTAGTTTTCTGAGCCCTCACATAGCTAATAGCATAGCACAGTCCTACTATATAGAGAAAGACATTCTATAAAACTATTTGTGAATGATGGTATTCAAAATAAGAAGCCAACTATAGAGAAAATTTGTTTTGATTAGATAATACTTAAAAACTTCCATTTTATTCAATATAATGTTTATAATCCTATCTCCAGCTTTACATTTCAAGAGATAAAATAACTTGAAAATGTAGCATACTATTAAAATATTAATTTTTCACATCTGCTATAACCCTGAATCAAGTCTTTTGCTCCCAAGAATGCAAGTTCCATATCCCAGCCTAGATACTTCATTCATTAATAGAGAAATGAGCTTTCAAACAAACATAATAAGTAATGGCTTCTATATGAAACAATGAATACTGAATATGGAAAACCATTGTTTTATTTCTTGGTTTCATTTTTCTTTTCATAACCGGATCTTCTCACAAGTGGCTAATCAAATGAATCTGTTGTTCAATCTCTCTGTGTTGTCAAGACCCCTCTGTGAGGGAATTTCAGCAAATGACACACACTGAATATCTCCTGACCCTGTCCTTGATCCATGATCTTTCTTATCTCTGTTTCTCTTATCTTTGCTGCATCTCTCCCCATGGCTATGCTTCCCTAAACTAAAAATATGTCTACAACTGGTGAAATGAAAATGTCCTTAATACTCATTATGGCAACAAAGCATTTCTGAAGAGCACCAAATGAGTGCCATGCTACCTGAAATCATCTTTCCAGAAAGTAACAGCTGGCTTGACTTTCGCTAACATCCCTATTTATATGCATATTTGGAACAAAGTATAAACCATTTTAGTTCACCAGTTGGGTAATGTATGGTTATCTTCTTTTCTCAATATCAATAACATTAGAGAAGCTATTCTAATTCATTAAAATAACTTAGCCTGTAATTTTTGATTGCCTAATGGCTGGGATAGTTATGTAGACATACTTTAAAATAAACAGACAATGGTTATAATATTAACAACATTGTAGCTAAATCAGCTATTTTTGACAATTATTTCTATTTGATACAATTCATTTAATATGAAACATTTATTGAGTGCCAACCATTTTCCAGGCACTCAAGAGGTACAAAAATGAATAGGTGAGGTATCCACTCTTTGAGGCCCCCACATTCTAGTTAGGAAGATAGCCATGCTAAAAAAAAAACAAAAAAACAGTTAATGTACAATCTGTTAGGTTAGAGTTCAGGACTCTAGAAGCTGAAAAGTGGCAGATATCAACTGGCAGACATTTCAACCAATGGGAAATCATCTAAAAATCACTACCTGAAACATTTTAACTCTAATAACTGACAGACTCCCTAAGTAAACATGTACTATTCTCTGGTGGTATTATTATCCTCTAATACAATTATTCAAAGCAGGGATTAGTGCGGTGGCTATGCCTATATCCCAGCACTTTGCGAGGCTGAGGCAGGATGATTGCTTGAGGCCAGGGATTTGACACCAGCATAGACAATATAACAAGACCTCATCTCTAAAAAAAAAAAATCAAAATATTAGCCGGCAGTCTCAGTTACTTGGGATGCTGAGGCAGAAGGACCTCCCAAGCCCAGAAAGTCAAGGCTGTAGTAAGCCATGATTGTGCCACTGCACTCCAGCCTGGGTGACAGTGAGACCTTGACTCAAAACATTAAAAAAATAAAAAAATCTAAATTCAATGAGAAAAATCTGAATTCACTCTTCATCAAGGCCCTGACAGAATTTTTAGTATGTAGTGCCAGAGCTAAAAATCAAAAATTTAGCAGAGTTATTCCAAGTAGCTATTTTCAGAGGAAGAGTAGAAATGGTTTGAATAGAGAAAATTCTGAAACAAGCCTTAAGTTTCCTGGTAAATAGCATCAGATGGAGAAGTAAAATCAAGAGAATCAGCCTGAGGTTAGAAAACCCACTTCAATGATAGATATGTGTATGGCTTCTGCTAGTTTGAGACACCCAATAAAAAAACAAGGTAGGGTAGAGAACAGAACATTAAGGGATTCACTGATGGCTCAACCAGCAAAAAGAATTTAGGTTGACATACAGATTTTCTTAAATTGCCATTAATTCTGTCTTTGAAATGAAATTATAACAGGGCTTGCTTTCCTTAAAACAGTATCATTTGCTTACTAACTTAAATAAGTTGACTCTCTACTTTGGTGGAAGTTACTATCTCACTCTCATTGTTGGACATCAACATTCTAGGGGTTATGACTACCCAGAGGAGAACTTCTATTCAATTGGTTTATATTTATGAGTTCACTGAACCTAACTTAAACGAAGAGACTTGTAATTGTGCTATTCTGTTTGATTAAAAGTAAAATCACTTGCACTCATTAAAATTAGCCATCTAACTATATTCCACTCACACATTAGAGTTATTAATTAAGAAATCGATTTCCCAGCCAGTCTGCTGACCACATGGCAGAGTGCATGGCCTTTTGGTATTACACAAATGCTCACTGAAAGCAGAAATGTGTTCCAGGGAAGTGATGGATCCACAAATGAAAGGACCTTGTAAACTCTGTGCCCTAATCACTTTTTAAAGGACTACTAGTTATTAAAAAATAACCAATCTTATATATCTATCAAAAATCAAAATGGACTTTTATATTTTAGAAAAATTACCAAGGAGTTCAGCAAACCTTACTTCTGGTAGTGGGCTGGCCGGTTTGGTTAGGATTCCTCCTACATAGACAACATTAGGCAGAGTGGGTCTTGGAAACTCCAGTGCTACGTCAGTACACAGCATCCACAGGCTGGACCCATGAACCAAATCATACATGGTCTTCTCTGGCAGCAGGTTGTACTTCTGCATTATCCTTTCGTATTTGGGAAGGACCAGAAAGCTGACCCCTAATCTGGAAATGAGGTAAACGCCGGTATTTTTCATCCTCTGCAGCAAGTTCATGCGGTCTGTGAGGAGTGAGTTAAACTCTGGGACGTAAGCTAATGGAGCAGGAGCACCCACTTCAGCAGGATACCAAAGGCCAGTTGAAAATACAGCATACTTAACCCCTAAAAGATGAGCTATCACAAACCCACACATGTCATTAGGGTCTACCAGCAGCAGGTCAAACTTTTCTTTCTTCAGACCCTGGATCAGGGCACGGTTGCCAACCATCATGTCACAGTTCTTAGTATAGTGATCCAGTATGTCAAACAGTTCGATTGCTGTCAATCTCCCAGAGAAAATATTCCGCATTTTGGACTGCAGGAAAGCATCCGAGGTGGTACTGTTAAAGATCCCTGGATAGCGCTGGAGGCTGTAATGATTAGATGGAGCGATGTCTCTGCCTTCAGAGAGGAGGAACACTGTACGGTGTCCTCTCTCATGCAAGGCTGAGGCTAGCGTCTTGAAAATGTACATATGGCTTTCGAACATAATTGGCGGCACGATGATGATTTTGGCAGCCTTCGCTATCCCAACAGCACTCCACAGGAGCATGAAATATGGAGTGTAAGACTTCATAGCTGTAATGACAACCAGAGAACAACTTAAAACAGAATATAAGGCTTACCATTCAAAACAATCATTGTGATGATCCAAAAATTGTCTAAAAAAAAACACTATCCTCACGATCCAGTATAATAGCAACTACCCACGTGTGGCTACTAAATAATTGAAATATGGCTGGTGTGACTGGTGAACTAAAACAGAAATTTTATTTAACTTGGTTACATGTGACTAGTGGCTACTCTACTAGAATTAGATTAAAAAGTACATTGATTCTAGAAGTCACTACTCAGAAATACCAATATTCGTGTGGAAAAATACCTTCTAAAAATAATATCTTATAGATCTGTGTATGTCATCATAAAATGATACTGATTATCAACAGAGGCATCATTGATACAAGCATATTATTCTATCATTTAAATAAAAAATTAATTATGGAAGATGACAATAGCACTGTAATCTCAGAAACATCATTGTGGTAGATAAGAGAATGACTAACACAACTAGCAACAAGTACTGAGATTCTTGCTAACCCAGAATTATTTGAGTGCGTCTATTGGAAACATGATTTTCTGGCATAATTATATTGTACCATATCCCAATTTCACATTGTGTTTTGAAAAGCTTCATAATTAGAAGTTTTATTTACAAAATACAATACGGTACCATAATTTCTTAACAATATATAAGCACTTACAATTCTGTGTTCATCAAAACACCCAAATAAGAATTCAACCATACATTGGGACTGAAGTTTCCAGCTATCACATGAGGAATTTAAAATTTTAATTATGTCCCATCTTTTTCAATATATGATAGCACTTGACATTTAAAACGCCAAGAATATATATTTTTTTAACGTAAGATGATTTTTTTTAACCTTATGTTTCTTACATAATGACACTAGAACAGGGTTCAAGGGTTAAGTGCAATAATATCCAAACAATCAAAAGTACGTGAATTCACTCTTACCAAAGATTTTCAAACCCAGAAACTTGGTGACAACTTAAGGATTCCTCTATTACATTTAATACTTAGCATAATTCTCACTGTTCTAGCTAATATAATAGGAAATGAATGAGGTGTAAATATTAGAAAGCAGGAAATAATTAAGATTTACTGATAATAATATGATTTTTTTCATGAAAAACTCTAATAAGTTAAGTAAAATCAAGGCAAAGTAATAAAAAAGTCAAGAAGATTCCCAGTTACCCACACCAACACACACATACCCTAAAAGCTTTAACTACCAACAAGATTTTATATGTTAATCCATTTATTTTTCAGAAAGACATTGGGAATTATTCAAAAATAATAAATTTTTCCAGGCGCAGTGGCTCAAGTCTGTAATCCCAGAACTTTGGGAGACTGAGGCGAGAGATTGCCTGAGCTCAGGAGCTCGAGACCAGCCTGGGCAACTTGGTGAGACCTCGTCTCTACAATAAATCAAAAAAAGTAGCTGAGCGTGGTGGCACATGCCTATAGTTCCTGCTACTTGGAAGGCTGAGGCGGAAGTATCACTGAGCCCAGAAGGTTGAGGCTGAAGTGGCTGTGAGTGTGCCACTACATTCCGGTCTGGGCGACAGAGTGAGACCACGATTCAAAACATCATCATCATCATCATCATCAACATAGTAATAATAAATTTCTAAGTTGGGCACAGTGGCTCATGCCTGTAATCCTAGTACTTTGGGAGACTGAGGCAAGAGGACTACTTAAGCCCAGGAGCTCAAGGACAGCTTGGGCAACAGAGCGAGACCTTGTCTCAAGTAAATTCATAAATAAAAAAACAAATTATAAAAAATTAAAAATTTCTAAAAAGACAAAAATCCCTATTTTTACGAAACTTGCATTCTATTGGAAGAAGAGAGAACATACAAGTACATAAACAAAAAAAAATACATACTATATAGCCAATTAGAAAATATTACCAAAATCAGACCCTTAATATCTATTTCTCAAAAATAAATATTTTAGTCATTGAGTTTTACAGAATTAACTTTACAGTCTAAGGTATTCAATATCCTAGTTCATTTGAAACTGTAATATATATGTATATATTACATATAATATATATATATAATTTTAAGGAACTATTTTTTTCTTTCTTTGAGGTCTCACTCTGTCACCCAGACTGGAGTGCAGTGGTGCAATCAAGGTTCAAGAAAGCCTTGAACTTCTGAACTGAAATGATCTACCCTCCTCAGCCTCCCAAGCAGCTGAGATAAATAATAAATAAGAAATAATTAGCACCTGGCTAATTATTATATTTTTTGTAAAGACAAGGTCTTGCTATGTTGCCCAGGCTGGTCTCAAACTCCTGGATTCAAGAGATCCTCCCACCTTGGCTTCCCAAAGTGTTGATATTACAGACATGAGCCACTAGGCCCTGCCTCATTTATGATTTAATAAGACTCTTTTGAAGCTTCAAAAAAAAAACCCAGAAATGGATGTTATCAACTGTGCAACTCTTTTTTGCACCTAAGTTTAAACTTTTGTTCAGAAGAAAAGAAACAAAATGTTAAAAGAAATAACTCATTATTTAATCATTCATTATTTCAACCTTGTTTAATAAACTACTTTGTAAGGAAAATTATAAAACCGCTGAGAAACATAAAAATATGACTGTATATAATGCAAAGATAAAAAGTTTTTTCTCAGATATAATACAAACTTAAATCTACCAAAAACTCCTGGTAATGCATACCCTCTAAAGGTAACAAAATAATTCTTCAGTCTACCTGAAAAGATGAAATTGCAAAAACAAGCAGGAAAATACTGAAATGGAATAATGAGGGGCCCTGCATTATTAGCTACTAAAATACACTACAATATTACATTAAAATAATGTTACATTAAAATAATGTAGTAATGGAAGAAGAGAGCTGGTCAATGTTAAAAAAGGTCCAAACAGGTATGTCTGCTTATAGTATGCTCATGAATATGTATTATGCCAAACTGAAATTTCAAATCAGTGGAGAAGGAATGAATCATTCAAATAACCAGACTGCTTACTCTAAATAATTTGAAAAGAAGTTATGATCTTACTTTAAACTATAAAATAAAACAAATTTCAGATCAGTCCCAGAGTTAAACAAAATAAATAAATGAAGCTATAAAATAATAAAAACATTAGTGAAAATATGTAGTGCTGAAATAGGGAAGAGCTTTCTAAATCTAAATCTCAAACAATCTAAATGTAGAAACTGACAAACTTAAATACATTAAAAATATGTGGATGTCAAGAGAATGACAAGCCACAGATGATTGAGACAAGATATTTGGAAAAGATATATCTGGCAAAGGACTGTAATCCAAAATATATAAAGAACTCTTAAAACTCAATAATAAAAAACAAATAATCCAATTATAAAAATGGCCAAGGGCCTTCACAGACAACTCACCAAAGAAGAAACACAGATGGCAAATAAGCATATGAAAAGATGCTCCACAGCATTTGTCATAAATTAAAATAACAGTGGATACCAAAATCCAGAAAATTGACAACACCAAACACAAATGAGGATGTGGAGCTACAGGAACTGTTCATTGCTGGTGGGAATGCAAAATGGTACAGCCACTTTGGAAGTCAGTTTGGCGATTTTATATAAAACTAAACATACTCTTACTACACAATCCTGCAATCATGCTACTTGCTATTTACCTAAAGGAGTTGAAAATGTGTCTACATAAAAACCTGCACATGGATGTTTATAGAAGCTTTACCTATAATTGCCAAAACTAGGAAACAATCAAGAGCTCCTTAAGTAGGTGAACAAATAAATAATTTATCCGGATAATGAAATATGCTTTAGCACTAAAAAAATGAGTTATCAAGTAATTAAAAGAGATAGAAGAATCTTAAATGCATATTACCAAGTAAAAGAAGCTAATGTGAAAAGACCACATACTCTGTGATTCCAACCATAATGACATTCTGAAAAGGCAGTAAAAAGATTAATGACTGCCGGGAGTTACAAGTGAGGGAGAGATAAACAGGCAAAGCACAGAGAAGTTTTAGGGCAGTGACACTCATATGAACAATCTGTATGATACTATAATGGTGGATACATGTCATAATACACTTGTCCAAACCCATGAAGTGTACAACACAAACAGTAAACCTTAATATAAACTATGGTCTCTCTGAATGATAATGATGTGTCATTGTTGGTTCATTGATTGTAATGAATGTACCACTCAGGTGCAAGATTAGGGAGAATGCTTCCAGCTTCTGCTATTCAGTATGATGTTGGCTGCAGGTTTGTCACAGAAGGCTCCTATTGTTTTGAGGGATGTTTCTTTGATGCCTAAGTTTTGGAAGGTTTTTATCAAGAAGGGACGCTGGATTTTATTGAATGCTTTTTCTGTGTCTAATGAGATAATCATGTGGCTCTTGGTTTTACACTTGTTTATGTGATGATTACATTTGTTGATTTATGAATGTTAAACTAGATTTGCATCCTGGGGGAAAATAAGTCCACCTTGTCATAATGGATAATCCTTGAAACATGCTATTGGATGCAATTTGTTACAATCTTGTTGAGAATTCTGCATTGATGTTTATCAGGGAATTGACCTGTAGTTTTCTTTCCTTGTTGGGTCTTTACTATTTTAGGCATCAGGATGCTGTTGGCTTCATAGAATGAAGTAGGGATCATTCCTTCCTTCTCAATTGCCTGGAATACTTTCAATAGGATTTCTATCAGCTCTTCACTGTATGCCATAAAATTCAACTGAAAAACCATCTGGACCAAGGCTGTTTTTGGCAGGGAGGTTTCTTATTACCGAGTTGACTTCTTGGATTGTTATTGGTCTGTTTAGGGTTTCAATTTCTTCCTGTTTCAATATTGGGAGATATGTGATGCCAGGAATCCCTCCATTTCCTCTAGAGTCTTAGTTTATTTACACACAGATGTTCGTATTAATCTCTGATAATCTTTTGAATTTATTCAGGGTCAATTGTAACATTACCTTTTTCATTTCTAATTGTGTTTATTCAAGCTTTCTCTTTTTTGGGGGATGGGGGGTGCTCAGTCTGGTCGGGAGTCTACCAATCTTATTTATCCCTTCAGAGAACCAGCCTTTTGTCCCATTAACTTCTTCTAATTTTTTTTTGGTTTTTATTTTAGTCAACTGTAACTTTATTTGAATAATTTCAACTAATTTTCTACTAATTCCAGGGTTGGATTGCTCTTGACTTCTTGACTCCCTTAGACGTGACCTTAGGATATTTCTTGAGAACCCTCTGTTTTCTTGATCTGTGCATGCAATGCCCTCTCAGAACCACTTTTATGGTATCCCATATGGTTTGGTGCATTATGTCTTTGTTTTCATTTGTTTCTAGGAATCCTTTTATTTCTGTCTTGATTTCTGTGTTAACCCAAAAGTCATTCAGAGGCATGTTGTTTAATTTTCACGTACTTGTGGGTTTTGGGGGATTCCTGTTGGTAATGATATTTAATTTTATTCCACTGTGGTCCGAGAATAACTGGTAAGATTTTAACCTATTGTAATTTGCTCATTTGATTTATGGTCAAGTGTGTGCTTAATCTTGGAGTATGTTCCATGTGCTGGTGAGAATGAATATTCTGTGGTTGTTAGGTGAAGTGTTCTATAAATGTCTATTAGGTCCAATTGGTCAAGTGTTAAGGTTCCAAATTTCCTTGCTGATTTTTTGCCTCAATGATCTAAGGCTTTCAGTGGGGTATTAAAATTTCCATCTATAATTGCATGGCTGTCTATATTTTCTGTCAGTTTAATTAGAAATTGTTTTATAAATCTAGGTGCTCCTATGTTTAGTGCATATATATATGCAATATGAGTATTTTTCATGCTGGTAAATTGAGCCTTTTATCATTATGTAGTGTCCCTAAGTGTCCTTTTTAAACTTTTATTGATTTAAAGTCTGTTTTGTCTGATATAAGAATAGCTACTTCTGCTCTTTTTGGTTTTCCATTTGCCTAGAAGATCTTTCTTCAGCCCCATACCTTGAGCCTGTGGGTGTCACTTGTAGTGAGATGGATTTCCTGGAGGCAACAGAATTTTGGATCATGTTTCTTTATCCAGTTTGTCACTCTATGGCTTTTTAGTGGCACATTCAGTCCATTCACATTAAGTTAATTATTGATATGTGGGAGTTTGTTCCTGACATACTGCTATTAGGACGCTGCTTTGATTTTTATGTTTCATGGTTGATTTGTATGGTCTGTAAACTCTGTGCTTGTCTGTGCTTTCACAATGGATGAAACCATTCTTTCATGTCTGTGCTTAGAACTTTTCTCTTTTTTTTTTTTGAGTTGGAGTCTCACTCTGTCACCCAGGCTGGAGTGCAGTGGCATGCTCACAGCCACCCCAGCGTTGACCTGCTAAGTTCAGGCAATCCTTCCGCTTCAGCCTTCCAGGTAGCCGAAACTACAAGTGCACTCTACCATGCCTGGCTAATTTTTTGGTTTATTGTAGAGATGAAGTCTCACCAAGTTGTCCAGGCTGGTCTAGAACTTTCTTAAGCATCTCCTGAAGGCCTGGTCTGCAAGCGGCATATTCTCTTAGGGATTGGATGCCTGGGAAATATTTTAATTTTCCTTCACTAATGAAGTTTAGCTTGGCAGAATAGGAAATTCTTGGCTGGAATTGCTTTTCTGTAAGAATGTTAAAGATGGGACCCCAGTCCCTTTTAGCTTGTAAGGTTTTTACTGAAAAGTCTGCTGCAGTTCTAATGGGTCTTCCTCAATAGGTTATCTGTCCTTTTTCTACTGCCTTTAGAATTTTTTCTTTCATGCTTCCCTTGTGGAGATGAATTATTATGTGTCTTGGGGATAGTCTTGTGTAATATCTCACAGGAGTTCGCTGGATCTCTTGCATCCGCACGGCCACCTCTCTAGCAAGATAGTGGAAATTTTCTTGGACGACCTTTTGGAATGCTTGTTTCAGGGTGAGAAACACTATTTTTAATGAATGGTAATAATCTAAAAAAGTCAATCCTTCTCATATTATAAACAGATTGAATAAGTTTCTTTCAAATCTCACTGGAGGATTTGTTTTGTTTTGTTTAGAATGTAGTCAAATTATACCTATGTTCATTTGGAAGAATATAGGCAATAAAAAGGAATACATTTTTTAAAACAAAACACTACTGATTTGAGACATCCATGAAAATGTTTAAGCATATTTTAAAACCACAGTAATTGGAAATTATGGAACTAGCTCAGGAATCCTAAATGAAATCAATACATCAGAGTAGGAACCCTTTAAGAATTCCCCGAATAAGGCCAGGTGTCATGGTGTTCACCTATAGACCCAGTTACTTGGGAGGCTTAGGCAAGAGGGTTGCCTGAGCCCAGGAGGTTGAGGCTGTGGTAAGCTATGATTGTGCCACTGCATTCCAGCAGCCTGGGAGACAGAATAAGACTCTGGCTCAAAAAAAAAAAATTCCTTGAATAAATATAAACATAATATGAGATGAAGAAAGTATCACAATAGATAAGAAAGGAAGAATTTATTCAATACCAAGTGTTAAAAATTGGCTCTATACTTGAAAAATAAAATCAATCACTAAATTTTCAACTTAAACCTTTCCCCAAATAAATCAAATAGCATAGTGTTTTCTAATAAAAAGTATTGAGCTTTAAATAATTATCTAAAATAGGAAAAATTGCATAAAGCAAATATTAACAAATATTAGATTTGGTTACATAATAATTAAATATTTTTAGAATGTTTAGAACATCTAGAACATGCAAAGGTTTCCAGTTCAAGACGGCAGACTGAAAGCAAATGTTTCCATTTCTCTCAAAGCTCCATTGCAAATCTGAGTAAGGAATATAAAAGAGAGCAAATGTATAATAGGTCTGAGAACTGGTATGAAAAAACAAACTATACAGGGATACAGTTAAATGATTGAGTAAATGAACAAACCAGATTTCTCTTTTATAAAACTAGAAAGGATGTTATTTTTAATGATAATATTCAGCCCTTTCAAAGGCCCAGCATAGTCTTAAGCAGTTGGTAAAAATGTAAATTGATGCAAATATTCTGAAATGCAACTGGCACATTATGTTACATTTACAATACTCCAAATCAGAATTATCAACACTTATGTACAAAGATGTTCATTGCATTCATTTCCAACATCAAACAGTCCAAAACCACTAATAATCCAACAGGAAAGAATTAAGCAAATTAATTTTTTTT
>CAUYQG010289834.1:0-11878 GCA_963574415.1 Tarsius wallacei
TATGAATAAGTGCTTTGAATAGAGCCTGTCACATAGCTATTATTATTGCTTATCACCTTAGCAGTTACTACTATTATATTCATTAACACAGCTACTGAGAAAATCAAATGGGACAATGCATGGGAAATACTCTCAACTCCATGTCAAATAAGATAAATGACAATAAAATTATATCAGCTATGGTGCTTTTGGCAGCAAATTAAAAAACAAACAAACAAAAACAAAAATAACTAAAATGAGGGTAACCAAAATGCAAGGCATTATTCCCTATGCTAGTAAGACTATAGATTACTAATCAAAACTGCCATGCCATGACTCTGGGCTCTGCCAGTGATGTGTGGTCTTGTCCTCACAGTACCATCCTTCTCACTCACAAAATGGCTTCTGGAAGAAACTGACACAAGTCTTCCTTTTCTCTTCCATGTAATTGGCCAACATGAGTTGAATCAGGTATTCACCTCTACATCAAACACCCTTCTTAATAGTACCGTACATTGACTACATTAGATCTGAATGTCTGAAACAATCACTAGTGAATAGGATACAGTGACTATCATCCAACCCCTGAAACTGGAGACGCAAAAACACAAGTTTCACTCAGAGTCCCAGCAGAAAGCAGATGACATATTAAAACTCAGTAAATGAGAATTTAATAAAGCAGCCCCTCATAAAGGTGTGGGAAAAGTTTAAGGAACTCATCATCACATGGTGCAGTCCCTTGGAATACAAAACAGCAGGAAACCAATAGTGCACTACAATAACTCACATAACCATAAACCAAATCCAAACAATACCTAACCCTAACAAACTCTAAAACTAATCCTGACCCAAACACAAACCCTGTATAAAAAACAATAGGAAGCCAATAGCGCACTAATCTTAACGCAAACCTAGCCCCAAACCTTACCATAACATTAACGCTAATGCTAACCTTAAGCCTAGTCCTAAACTTAAGTCAGGCCTAGCCTTAACCCTACCTCATCTCTAAACCAAAAAAACCATAAGCCTAATACGAACATAGTCCAAACCTTCACCTATCCTAAACCTGACCTAAAGCTAATCCTAAGCCTGAACTTAACCCTAACCTAACCCGCACCCAAGTCTAACCCTAACTCAACAATAACACTAATTCTAACCCCAAGCCAAAGTCTAACCCTAATCCCAACCCTAGCCCTAACCCTAACCCTAGCCCTAACCCTAGGTAGCAGGACAAATACCACCTCACTCTGAAAGCCACAGCGTAAGGGAGCTTTCCATGACATCCATGCACAGCCATCACCACAGCAGGCACCGGAAGCCCAGGTCAGGGTGGAGAGAGATAAGCAAATGGAGAGTTGAGCTCAGATGGAAGCTGAGCAGACATGAGTTGTGTAGGGGAGGGGGAAACGCCTAAACAGAACCATGTCCTGTCGGGAAAGCTGGAGAGATGTCTAACAGGGATCATGAGAAGTGTCCTTGCTCAAAACAAAATTGTTCTGTTTCTTTTTCAAATATAAATGATCTACAATTGCAGACATCTTTAATTCGTAAGTAAAATTTGTCCTCAGGGGAACGGCACAAGAAGATAACAATAGTCTGAACTGTCACAACTTGATGAGGGATTCAGGGAAAGGGGATGTCTTGACCTTTCAGGGAAAAGTGAAGAAATCCATTCCCAGAAGGGATTGCAAGGGAAAATGGCTGTTCCCTCGATAAGGCCAGAGAGGGCAAGCCTAATGAGGCCTAAGCCAGTTACATGGTGTAATTTACTGAGTGGTGTTGGCTGCCTTGCAACGTTTCAAGGCAATCTTTTTGCAATACATGATTAGTAGGAAAAAGAGATTTGGATGTTGCCATTTTCCAAAGGAAACTTGACTACATTTAGTAATAGAGAAAAATGTTCTCCTTGGAAAGTCTCATATTTCTATGCAAAGTGGTGTCCCAAGTCAGAATTTACACAATGTATTATTGCCTAGTGTATGAGGATCAGCTAATTAGTTCTGAACCAAATGTCAAGATAAACAAACCCAAGCCCTAAAGAACTCTGAGGAGCTCTATGACTAAGTGGTACCAAAAAGCACAGGAAGAATCCACACCAGTTGTCCTCAACACTGGCTGCACATGAGAATTGTTTGGGAAGCTTCAAACATTTTTCTATGCCTAATTTCCACCCCAGAGCAATTAAATGAGAATCTCTTTCAGTGAATTCCAGGCATTAGTACTTTTTGCAAAGCTCCCCCAAGTGATCCTAATGTGCTTCCAGGGTTGACGAGCTCTGGCCGTAGGGCATCTATGTTTCCAATAGATGCAGCGTTTCCAGGTAGATCAGCTCAGTTGCAGTGCTGGTGAATCAGTTCAGTCTAGATATCAGTTCAATTCAGATAGCCATTCCAACATGTGAAGCCCGTGTTTCTATTCTGCTGTGTCATTTAGCCAGATATCAAGCCAATACAAAGTTAAACAACATCAGGACTCTAAGATCAAGCTCTCTGGGTCAAATTCTGCCTCCGCTCATGGGCTCTGTGATTTTGGGAAAGTTGTTGAATCTTTTGAGACTTGGTGTCATCATCTGTAAAGTGGGGGGAATGGTAGGAATTGCAACATAGTTGTTTTGAGCATTAACTTAGAAAATGTTTGTGAAGGTCTTAGTACGGTGGTCATCACAGAGTAAATCCTCACTGAATGCACACTATCATTATATGTCTAGGTTTAAGCCAGGAGGAAGTCCAAGAAGGGTCCCTACACTCTGCCCAACTAGCTCTACAGAGTTCTGTCTGGTGGGAGTGGGAAGGTAAAGATGTTAAAGAAGCTGGATGTTTTGGTCTTTTCCACCTAGAATCTGTGGGTCGCAGAGATGCTTTGGATTCTCTCCTCATGACTGGCAAGGGCATGAACAATGAAAACTGCTACTATTTCTGTCACTAACCGCCACTATTATTGAATGTGTCAGGCACCATGATAGGCCCTTTCATCTTCTCTCAATCCTCACAAGAGTCCTATGGAAATAGGAAATATTCCCACTTCACTGAGAATGATATTTTGACCCAGATAGGGTGAGCAACTTTCCCAAGGTCGGCCAGTCAATAATCGACCAAATTAGGATTCAAACCCAGGTGTCCCGACCTCAGAGCTCATGCTTTGTCAATGAAGCCACGCTGCCTGCCTTTAATGACATTCCTCGACCTTAGGACTGCGGTAACACCTTCTCTCTTGGGGAAAGAAAAATATATAACAAAAACATCTCTTGCTGGACAAATGAGGCCATGTCCTGGGGCTGGAGCCTTCTCAGCAAGTCTCTTCCTTTCTGTATAATGCAAACCTAGAGAACAGAAATTAAGATGGGACATCATGGAACTGACTTTGGGCTGCAACAAGTAAGTAAACCCTTCACATCGTGTTCTTGGGTCCAGAGCTTTTCCTGGAGGGATAATTATTTTCTCCATAGGAATATTTTTAATACTGATGAAGGGGCCAGCAGGTAGTATTGTTCCTTGGAGAGGGAAGTATCTACCTTAGAGGCTTCTCTGAAAACGAACTCTCATTGCTGATGGGTTTGATGGTGGAGCATGATTCGTGGGTGGAAAAGCTGCTCACGGCTCACCTCTAAGGTGCCAGCCGGAGTCAATCCATAACCTCTGAGAACCTGCCATACATGAGCCCCTGGACAGGGCACCAGGATCGTTCTGATCCTGTAGTCTTCTGGCCCAAATGGGGCCACTTGGTCACCCGTGAATTTTTCCTGCATTTAAGAAGTGCTTATGTGAAAACTCTTACACACATAACATTTTAATCACATATATATTTGCATATATATTTAAGACCAAATATGCAAGAACAAAATAATGATAATAATAGCCTATGTTTGTTGAGGGTTTTTTAATGAGCCAAGCCTTATAGTTATTATTATCACCATTATTATTATAACTTGAGATGGGGTCTTGCCTTGTTTCTATGCAGGCTGGAATGCCGTGTCATCACAATAGCTCACTGCAGCCCCGGCGTCCTGAGCTCAAACCTCAGCCTCAGCCTCCTGAGTAGCTGAGACTATAGACATGCACCACCCAGCTAATTTTTTAAATGTTTTCTAGAGATAGGGTCTCACTATGTTGCCCAGGTTGGTTTCAAACTCCTTGGCTCAAGCGATTCTCCTGCCTCGGCCTCCCAAAATGCTGGGATTACAGGCGCGTGCCACCATGCTTGGCCCAAGCTTTACATATATTAGCCCACCTAAGCCTTACCGTAGCTTTATGAAATATTGACCCAATTTTTCATCTGAGAGAAGTTGTATCCCAGGGAGGTTAAGTAATTGCCTGATGTATTCTGTGGCGGATCTCTGGTATCTTTCAGGACCCAACAGGAAACAGAAGGGACACTCAAATTGGGTAAAATGGGGAAAATTGTGAGGAAGTCAAGTTGTGAGGAAGTCAAAAAGGGACAGACAATGCCCAGCCCTAGACTTAAAGGGCAAGACTTTGGACAGGAGCTATGACCTTGAGGGGAGAAAGGCAGCCAGGCCACATGGCCCAGCAGGGAGGGAGGACATTTGGGGAATGAACACCTCAAGTCGTTCCCTTCTTTCTCTCTATCTCCTACAGCACTCTCCATGGGCTGAACCCGACTGGAAATCAGAGGACAAAGGGCCCGTGACTCAGTCCGTAGAGGTTGACCTTCCTGGGGCCCAGAGCAGACTGGAAAAAGTAGAGAAGGGAGAAGAATGAACCTGCAGCAGCAAACAGAAAATGTTCGGCACACGTCTGGTCTCAATTTGGCCAATCGACTCCTCTCTCTTTCTAGAATCTGAGACTGGAAACACAGGGTCAGAGAAACTATAGCGGAAACAAATACTATTAATGGCTCGTGACACAAGTTCATGGATTTCTGCTGCTGGGGAAGCTGAGCTTTCCTGCTTCCACCTCAGCTGAGAGTTGAGTTTTCCAGGACCTTTCTGCTGAGTTCCATACCCTTGTTACACCTGATTGGGGGCACTGGTTGCTGCTTACAATCCAGTTTCCTAACTGAGTGATGCCCAGGCTTCTCTCCACCACCCTGTCTGCTCTAGTATTAGCAGTTAGAGCACTGCTTTCATGTCTGCATTTCTAACTGCATTCGGCAAAAGAGCTCATAGTTAATAGTCATGGTAATACAGAGGAGGAGGAGGAGAGGGTTGAGGCGGAGAAGCAAAGCCAGAATAAAACATAATCATGATTTTGGCAACTTGGAAAGTAAAAGCTTCCTTGGCATGTTCCTGTTGGGAACCACTGGTCCCACCTTCCACTTTCTTACATTGCTGTTTTGAATGTTTAAAATGACAGGCTGTCATACATATACAGGCTTAGCTTCTCTGGTTAGCCAAATGTGCTCGTTAATTGTTCAGTAACTTTGAGGTTTAATTTTAGCTGGCACCTTTGGTAACATGTTATGAGCTGACTTTCCTTCCTTAGTGAGAACTAAATCATCCCAGAGAAAAGGTTCCCTGCCATATCGACTTGGACTCGGACTTGATCTGCAGCCGTTTGTTCCTTGAGTTCCCTACAGATCCACATTAGAAACATAGCATGCACTCAGATTTTCTGCCCCTCCTCCTAGGTAAATCAATCAACCAGTGGCTTATTCCACAAATATGTGTTGATCACCTATTATGTTCCTGTCTAGGCAGTGCTCCAGGCAAGGAATACAAAAATAAAAAGCATGTCTTTTCATGTCATGGGGAACAACTTAGAGCCTTGGCTCCTGCTGTTGCCTCTGCTTGGTAACAACTATTTTTTTTCACTTAGCATTTTAACAAACTTCTCATCCTCAAATTATCTAAAAGCACATCTTAGCAGAAAAAGTATTTGTTCATTAGTTCCACTTTCTAAGGACACCTGTGGAGAGCCTGGCTCCGCACTCTGGTTCTCTGGCCAAGGTCTCTCTGTCCACCTGGGGGCAGCATTCCCTTACACAGAAAAGTTTCTTGAGGACAACAACCGATTTTCTGAGCTCCTGGCTTTCAAACACAAGCTTTCGGGGTAGTTTTTCCCAAATTATTGACCCATGAATATTCTAAAGAACTGTGCTTGAAGAAAGGGTTTCAAAGTCAAATAGGTTTGGGAAACATGACCTATCTAATCTTCACAATAACCCTATGAGGTAGGCACTGATATTATTATTCCTTATTTTACAAATGAGGAAACATGTGGTGACTGAGTTTCCAATTCAGGCCGTCCAGATACAGAACTTACATTTTAACCATGACCTTATAATGCTTTGCAATTGGGCATGTTCGAGAGGAGGAACTTAATATTCAGAGATTCCAAAATTTATTTGGCTTTGGGACCCTTTCCTTCCTTCTGGTCAACATAGGAGACTAGTGTGCGATAGAAGACACCAGAGAATTGCTCCCATAAGGTGATCGCTTACAGCATTCCTCTTTAAAATGTTCCTAAAAATCTAAGTTCACAGGTTCATCATGTAATTGAACAGTTGGCCGTTGAAACTGAATTTGATAAGAGAGTTTCTGTCACGTTAATGCCTAGTCTCAAAGCAAATGTCCGGAACCAAGACTATTCAGTGTATTTAAATATGTAAAATACCAGTCAGCACTGGGACTTCCTGGAAAGAAAAAGAGGTCTATGGTAGAGAGGTAAGATCACGGACTCAGCAGGGAAGCGAAATATCATGTGGAATGTGTTGGGAAAATGTTCACTTCTTCATGGAAGTCCAAAAATAAAACTAAGATTGCAAATACTGTTGGAGCATTAGAGTTGAGACAAGCATGGTACCTATGACCAACATAGGTCTATTAGAATAAAGTTGTAACACCTAAGGGATAACCCACAAGATAAACCTGGTGGTTACTTTAAGCAATACTTTCTAAGCGTCAGTCTATACATATCAACCTCACGATTTTTTTTTTCTGTCAAGATACCACTACCATTATTTACTCCATATTGTTTTTAAAATTGTCTCACACCAAAGGCCGGGCGCAGTGGCTCAAGCCTGTAATCCCAGCACTTTGGGAGACTGAGGCGAAATGATTGCCTGAGTTCAGGGGGTTGGGACCAGCCTGGACAACTTGGTGAGACCTCGTCTCTACAATAAATAAAAAAATTAGCCAGGCGTGGTAGCATGCACCTGTATTTCTGGCTACTTGGAAGGCTGAGGTGGAAGGATCACCAGAGCCCAGCAAGTCGAAGCTGGGGTGGCTGTGAGTGTGCCACTGCACTCCAGCCTGGGCGATGGAGTGAGACTCCAACTCAAAAAAAAAGAAAAGAAAGAAAACAAGGATTTAATTCATGTTGGAAGGACAAATAGGAATGACAGAGATGGGCATACAGGAAAAAGTTTCTGGCGCTTCCACTAGCCTCTGGTGAGATCCCACTGCTTAAGGGGGGCTTCCCAGGCCTTGCAGCAGAGGTACAACCTCCCTGCAGGCACCTCCCTCCCAAAGGTGACCCTAAGTAGAGCTTGACTGCTGCAAGACCACTTGGTGTTTTGCTCTGCAGCCCAAAACCTGGGTTCATCCCAGCTTTCCTGATCACTGTGTGATGGTGGATGACTTATTTTGTGCCTCAGTTTCCCCCTTTTGTAAATTGGGATAATAAAGGCAGCTACCCTTCTCTTTAGCACAGTGGTTCTCAACTCAATGGCAGGGGGATGTTTTCCTCCCAGGGGACATTTGGTAACGTTTAGAGACATTTTTGGTTTCCACAACTGCTCTGTGTGCATGGGGCAGGGTGGAGGGTGATGCTGGCATCTAGTGGGTAGAGACCAGGGATGCTGCTCAGAATTCTGCAATGTGCAGGACTGCTCCCACTACAGAGAAGGATCTGGCCCCAAGCGTCACCAGTGCTGAAGCTGAGAACTCTGCCCGAGAGCTCACATGTGGATTAGTAAGAACAGACCAGAGGTAGTACACAAATGTATGCTGCTGTTAATGATCATCTTTTCAAACTTAAAACACACACACACACACACACACACACACACACACACACTTTGAAATAATTTAGCATTTACAGAAAAGTTGCAGAAATAGTTCAAAGAGTTCTGGCTACCCTTTCCCTGGCTTCTCCAAATAGTCTGATCTGGCACACATTGGAGAATGATCAACTACGGCACAGTATGAAAAATAGGACCCTAATCTCAGCATACTACTTCCTCCAGACCTTGTATACACAAATATAATGTTTTTGTTGGAAAATAGAATCATCACAGATACTGATCTGCAACCTCCATTTTTCACTTTGCAGTAGATTCTGACATTCACTTGTCAGTATACCTATAGAATTTCCTCATTTGGAAAGGAACACTCCCAGTGACAGCCAGGCATGGTGATGCATTCCTGTAGTTCCAGCTACCCAGGAGGCTGAGGTGGAAGGATTGATTGAGGCCAAGAATTCGAAACCAGCCAGAGCAACACAGCATGACCCTATCTCTAAATTAGCCCTGTGGTGGTGTACCTGTAGTCCCAGCTACACAGAAGTCTGAGACAGGCAGATCACTTGAGCCCAGGAGTTCAAAGCTGCAGTGAGCTATGATCATGCCATTGTACTCCATCCTGGGTGACAGAGCACAACCCCATCTCTTGGGGGAAAAAAAAAAGAGAAACTCCCAATATTACATAGTACGACTCAATTTCTTTGTCTTTGTCTAAGGTAACAAACTTCTTAAAAATTTAGAAATGACTTTTTAACTGGTGGTGCTCATTTCCCCCCCCAGGATATGGGACAGAAAAGAAATGATCAACAGATTGAAAATGTTTTGTGCAGCATAGATGAGCAACAGGCTACTTGGAGAATTTCTCTGACCTTGGATGGGGAAGTTGGGGACAGCCAGGCCCACCCACAGTGGGTCACTTGGGACCTCTCTTGGCAGTGGACTCCCCAGCTCAGTGGACCTCTGGGCTCACCCTGGATAGCTCTCTCTGTGTGTCCTGGGTGGGGTGGGAAGAGAGGAAGAAGATTCTGGCAGGTGGTGAAAGAGGCCTTTTCCCTCCCAATGTCTTCTGTCTTTGGTGTTGAACACAAGGTTCTGCCTTATTTTTTCTGAAATGAGTCCCGGGAGGACAGATCACAGGAAGGAAATAGGAGGCTCTTCGCTTCTGTTGATATTTCTGCTTTTTATTTGTACAAATGTCCATTGGATCAGCCAAGTGAGCAAGTATTTAGGAATCTTAAGAAACCAAATAAACAAAGCCACTATATTTTGCCTTTTCGGGCAGACCACAAGGTGGGAGTGTGTTTGTGTAAGCAACATCCATTGGGGCCTTACTCAGGGTGCAGTGCCCACTGAAGGGTGGGGCAGGGACAAGGATGTGGTCAAACTGTACTGCAGACTCAGTTCCTGCCCTCCATGGAGACTCTCAAGGTCTAGTTAGGGGGAAAAGGGAAATGCTTCTCCCAGAGAGAACTAATAAGAAATACACAGTAGTGGGATAAAGTTCTAAATGGACACACATGAATTGTAACTGTCAGAAGTAGAAAAAATTACAGGAAGATCACTGTGGTTTAGCAAAGCACAAACAGCTGAGTGAAGGCTGAGGCCAATACTAGCAATAGGCATTGAGGGAGGGGCTTAGTCGATGGGTTTATAAGGTGTGTGGGTGTGTATGGAGCTGAGGTTGGAACAAGTCTACCTGGGGTTTTGGTTTGTCTTTTTTTTTTTTGAGTTGGAGTCTCACTCCTTAGCCCAGGCTGGAGCGCAGTGGCATGCAGGCTCACGGCCACCCTAGCGTCAAGCTGCTGGGCTCCGGAGATCCTTCCACCTCAGCCTTCTGAGTAGCCAGAACCATAGATGTGCGCTACCATGCCCGGCTATTTTTAAAATTCTATTGTTTTTTTTTTGAGTTGGAGTCTCCCTCTGTCACCCAGACTGGAGTGCAGTGGCCGCTCCCAGCCACCACAGCCTCGACCTGCTGGGCTCTGGTGATCCTTCCGCCTCAGCCTTCCGAGTAGCTGGAACTACAGGTGCGCGCTACCACGCCCGGCTAGTTTTTGATTTATTATAGAGACGATGTCTCACCAAGTTGTCTGGGCTGGTCTTGGACCCACGGGCTCAGGCAATCCCACCTCAGCCTCCCAAAGTGCTGGGATTACAGGCTGAGCCACCAAGCCCAGCCTTTTTTTTTTTTTTTTTTTTTAAATAAAAAAGAGATGGTCTGGCTCTGCCATCCAGGCTGGAGTGCAGCCATGTAATCACAGCTCACTGCAAATCTCAAACTCCTAAACTCAGGTGATCCTCCTGCCTCAGAGTAGCTGGGATTATAAGCATGAGTGACTGCACTGGCTTTTGCTTTGTCTTTTTATTTCCACTTCCTGGTCAGAAGCCCAGCACACAATAGGTGTTCAATAAATTCTCAAGTACAGTTAAATATGCCAGCTCTGGAGTTGGACTGAGCCCCACTCTTGGTTCCTTGTCCTCCGTGTGCCTCAGCATGTGCATCTGTAAGGCCAGCACAGCAGCAACACACTACCTCCAAGTGTTATGGTAAAGTTTTTAGAACACCATCTGGTGTGGAGCTCACTAGAATCAACCTCCATCATTTGTTCATTGAATACATGATTGAGTAGGAGCCAGGTATGAGCCAGTCACTATTGGCAGTTTCTGTGTAAGGGAGTTTCTTTCATCGAATAGATGTTAATAAGCACCTTTAGCTTCTCAAGTGCAAGAAAAAGACACACCCCAATTGTTTTCAGTGATGAGGAAGGTGGTGCAGACACAAGGAATCCAGAGATGGCTAAGGCATCACCTCTTTAGTACCCAGTGACACCTCTTGCCACTTCCTCAGGGAGAGAGTCGACTGGGCTAGGTGGTTTGGAGCCAGGCCAGGCCACCCCAAGATTCAGCCTCAGTCATGGCCAATCCACAGGCGAAAAGCCCTTGAATCCTATGGCCCTGTAAGCTGGTAGGTCCCACCTCCTGGACAAGGTTCCATCCCACCTCTCACTCACCAGGCGAGCATCAGAACAGGAGTCTCGTGCCCTTGGAGCCTGCCCTCTTACAGGACATCAGTGGCCTTGCTGTGTTTGGTTGCCAGCCATGGCAGTGCATGCTCCCCACATCCCAGTCCTTCATCTCCTTCTGTCTCAAAACCAGGAGAAGGAATCCATCCTCTGAAACCCCCAAAGAACTCAAGGCTAGGAGACTCTGACAGGAGCCCCCAGAGTTGCAAGTTGGGCTGTTTACATCACCCTGAAGAGTCAGGAGGCAAGTTGGGACCTGCCCCTTCTGCAGAGCACAGCAGGGAAGAACCGGGACAGGCGATCTCCAGGTAGGTGACTCAGAATATTCCAGCAGGCCTCCCCACTGACAGTCTACACAGCACAGCTACCCAGTGGGAAGGATGCAGCAGGAAGTGGATCCAATGCTTGACCCATCCTGGAGCTCAAGGCCCTCAGGTCTTGCTTCTCATGGCTTTCCTTGCTGATGAGAAAAGTGAACATTTGTACCATGGGCAAAGATAACATTGAATTGTCCAAGGTTACAGAATGTAACTCATATTCCTTCTGCTGGTCAGATCTGTCTTTCTTCCATATTCCTCCTCCTCTTTAATCAAGACAGGACTGAAGGAGTCATTGGTCTGTGAAATAGTAACCAATAAGAAAGAAAAACAAGCCGGGCTCGGTGGCTCAGTCTGTAATCCCGCGCCTTGGGAGGCTAAGGTGAGTGGATTGCCTGAGCCCGCGGGTTCGAGACCCGCCCAGACAACTTGGCAAGACCTCATCTCTACAATAAATAAAAAATCAGCCGGGCGTGGTAGCACACGCCTGTAGTTCCGGCTACTTGGAAGGCTGAGGCGGAAGGATCGCTGGAGCCCAGAAGGTCGAGGCTGCGGTGGCCGGGAGCGGCCACTGCACTCCAGTCTGGGCGACAGAGTGAGACTCCAACTCAAAAAAACCCAAAAAACAAAACAAAACAA
>CAUYQG010289841.1:0-12327 GCA_963574415.1 Tarsius wallacei
GTAGTTCCAGCTACTCGGAAGGCTGAGGCGGAAGGATCGCCGGAGCCCAGCAGGTCGAGGCTGCGGTGGCCGGGAGCGGCCACTGCACTCCAGTCTGGGCGACACAGTGAGACTCCAACTCAAAAAAAAAAAAAAAAAGAATGAAACAGAACCCTTATTTAACACCATATACAACAAGCAACTCTAAATGGATCAAAGACCTAAACATAAAACCTCAAACCATAAGATTCCTAGAAGGAGACACAAAAAACATTCTTAGGCACTTTGGAGTAGGCAACAAATTCTTGATCAAATCCTCAGAGGTGTATGCCATAAAAGATAAAATAGACAAGTGGGACCTCATCAAACTGAAAAGTTTTTGCACAGCAAAAGAAGCTATCAAGAGAGTGAAGAGACAATCCACAGAATAGGAAAAAATATTTGCTAACTGTGTATCTGACAAAGACCTAAAATACAGGATCATCCAGAAATTCAAATTAATTAAAAGGAAAAACAAACAAAACCAAACAGCCCTATTAAAAAAATGGACTGAGGACATGAATAGACAATTCTCAAAAGAAGACGTAAAAGCAGCCAACAGATACATTAAAAATGTTCTGCCTTCTTAATTATCAGAGAAATGCAAATCAAAACCACATTGAGATACCACCAAACTCCAGGAAAGATGGACATCATTAACACATCAAAAAACAATAGATGCTGGTGCCAGTGCAGAGAAAAGGGGACACTTCTATTTCTACACTGTTGGAGGGAGTACAAACTAGTCAAGCCTCTATAGAAAATAGTGTGGTGATTTCTAAGGGAACTAGAACTGGACCTTCCCTATGACCCCTTCTGGGAATATTCCCTGAGGAACACAACTTTATTTTATATACAAAAAGGCACCTGCATTTGCATGTTTTTTGCTACACTAGTCACAATAGCAAACACATGAAACTAACCCTACTGCCCACTGAAAGTAAACTAGATAAAGAAAATGTGGTACATATACACAATGGAGTATTATGTAGCCATAAAGTAGGACAAAAAATCATGGACTTTATGGCAAATTGGATAGAGTTGAAGATAATCATACTTAGTGATCTATCACAGCAACAAGGTCTCCAATACTACATGTTCTCACTTATAAGTGGAACCTGAACATTAACCACAATAACATGAGGGATGAATCAGCAGTCACAGGACACTTCCCCCGGGGAGTGGGGTGAGGGGGGGATGATGTGGAAACCCAAAGGGTACCTGGTCCTAAACCAGAGGAAGTGAGGACAGGTTGGAGGCCCAAACATCACCAGCATGTAGATTACTTATGTACCTAACACTGCCATGTACCCCGCATCTCTATACTAAAATAAAGTTTAAAAAGTAATATTTTTGTAGCACGATAAAGCAAAGCACAATAATCTATTGAGTCTAAGCCAATTAATTACGTTTGTATTACTTTTTTTCTTGATGAATAATTCTGTTGGTATTCTAAGAAATCTTAGCTAAACTGAGATGTCAAAGATGTTTTAATCCAATGTTTTCTCTTAAAATTTTTATACATTTTACATTTTATATTTCAGTCTGTGATATATTTTGAATTAATTTTTATATCTCATGTGAACTTTGAAACAATTTTTCATATGCATATTTACTGTTTTAGCATTATTCTGAGAAAAAAAATCACTGTGATGTCTATCCATTTTTTGTGAAAAATCCAATAAATTAAATCTTTGTGGATACCTTTCTGAACTCTATATCTGGTTGATTGCTCTATTTTTTTATATGGCGTATTGTTACTTCACTGTCTTAATTTTTGTAGTTTTATAACAACATTTGAAATCAAGTTTCCTAAACTCTCTATTCTTTTTTTCAAATTGGTTTTCGATATTTTAAGCCTTTTTATTTTTCATATGGATTTTAAAATTGACTCAACTATTTCAAATAATAACAGCAAAAGTCGACTAGAAATTTTAATTTGAATTGTGTAGTATCTATTAGTCAATATGGAGAAAATTAACACCTTACAATATTGAGTTTTCAAATTCATGAATATTGTATATTTCTCTATTTATTTTTTCTTTTTATCTCAGAAATCTTCCATAACCTTCAGTGTAAAAATCATTCACATCTTTCCCCAGATTTGTCTTTAATTATTTTATATTTTTGGTGCTACTGTAAAACATATTTTAAATTTCAACTTGTTTGTTAAAAAATCATAGAAATACAAATAGTTTTTATATTGATCTTGATTCTTTCAATCTTACCAAACTCTTTTATAGACATAAACATTTATGTCATTTGTGAATAAAATTTTACATATCTCTTTTTATCCAGGATTATTACATTTCTTTCTGACCTTGTAAATCTAACAATTCTCACTCAGGGTTAATATAAATTTTGAGACTGGATATCATTACACTTTTTCTTTGTCTTATGGAGGAAACATTCACTATTTCACTGATAAGTGTGCTGTAATATATTTCTTTGTTTTTTGTTTTATTTTATTTTGTAGGTGTCCTTTGTCATAATAAGGAACTTCTTTTTATTCATAGTTTGACAAGAGTTTGATAAGGAGTGAGTGTTGGCTTTTTATAAATAATTTTTTACACCAATTGAAATAATCATAGGGCTGACCTTTTATAAGCTTCTAAATGTTAATACACATACTTTGAAAGGTTAAACCACAGCTACTTGGAAAGCTGAGGTGGAAGGATTGCCTAAGCCCAGCAGGTCGAGGCTGCAGTGACCCTGAGCATGCCACTGCACTCTAGCCTGGGCAACAGAGTGAGACTCCAACTCAAGAAAAAAAAAATGTTAAGCCGAACTTGCATTTCTTAGATAAACCTCATTTGATCATTATGCAGTAACCTTTTCATATATTTTGAGGTTTGTATTATTCTAATACTTTTAACTTTTTAAAATCTATGTTTATGAATAATACTGATCTGTAATTTTTTCCTTCTTGTTTGACATCAGAAAAATGCTAACTTTGAAGAATGAGTTTTGAAGTATTCCAGAAATTCCTCAGTCTTCTGAAGAATTTGTATAGAATTGGTATCACTTCTTCCTCAAATATTTGGTATGATTTCACAGTGAAGCTTCTCAGCCTGATATTTTATTTGTGGGAAAGATTTTAATTTAAAATACACTTTCTGTTTTAGGTCTAGCTAGAGTTTCTATTTCTTAGCTTCAATAGTTTATGTCTTTTAAAAAATGCTACTTCTCATATTTCTGACATTGGTAAGTCTAACTAAAACTTTTTCTGTTTTTTGCTTTTCTAAGAAGGTCATTCCTAAATGTATGCCTTTTCTTTTGTTGTTGGTAAATGTTCTATACTATCAATAACTTTCAGTTAATTGATAATGTTGTTCAAATCTTCCAAATCTTACTAATAAGCTGACTAATTATTAAAGGAAGAGTGCTAACATTTTCTAAAATAATTTCCAGTTTGTCTATTTCTCCTCTATGGTAAAAGTTTTTGTCCCATGTATCTTGAAGATCTGTCATTAGGTATATAAAAGTCAAGAATTATTATACTCTCTTGATATACTTTGATAATTTTGAATTGACCTCTCTTTATGTCTAGTAATATATTTTGTTCTAAAATCTACTTTGCATCATATTAATCTATTAATCTTTGCATCATATTGCATCACACTAATCATATTTTGATTAGTGTTAATATATGTTTTCATTTTGCTTTTAAGATATTTTCATATTTAGTCATCATAAATAAGGAAATCTTTTTTTTAACTCTAGAAGCACATTCCTAAATTATAATAAAAGTATTGAGCCACCAACCTGGAGAGTCCTGTTATACTAGATTTTTGTCATAGTAGTAATTTTTTTTAACTCATTTGTCTTTTTTCTAAATTTTATTTCAGTATGCTCTGTTTTTCTCACAAGCATTTTCGCTGGTTCTTATATATCCTGTTTCACAAGGAACACATATTCTGCTCTATCAGAAAATACTTTTGAAATATTTTATTACCTCTCCTTGTCTTAGTAAAAACCAGTTTTTGCCTAAAGATAGCGATTCATCTGAGTTTCCTCTAAGTCTTTAATAATCAAATTTTCAAGGCTTTTCTCTTAAGAGTCAGAAGTATGTTTCAGCCCCAACTTTATTCCTTTTTGAAATTTTCTTTTCAAATTCCTACATCTCTTTTTAAAATCTCTGCTTTTTTATGTTTTTTGTTATCAGGGTTGTCTATATTCATTGTGACCCATAGTTACTTCGGCAACACATATCTAATTACAGACTCTCACTGGAATCTGTTGCATTAGATTTATAGCCTCCCTCTTTACTCCACTTCTTACCACACCTTGGGTACTTCATTCATTTAGTCATTCATTTACACAGAAGATTCAATACAACATTTCTTTGATGGCATCAATTTCAAATGTAGTATGATCTCTCACTTCCTGAGCTTTGCACTTTCTGTCTTGCACATACCCATCCCAGTTATCTGAAAGTTCTCCTTGTCTGCCACTAAAATATTTACAGATCAAACCACTTTTCACTACTTCCACAAGCATAAGCTTGGTAAAAACACCAATGTACATTGCCTGAATTATCAACTTGATTGGTTTCCGTACCTCCACGCTTGTTTCAGCTTCTCCTTTTGCCCTATGTACAGGGCACAGCAATGTATTTTAAAGATCAAATCAGGTATTTTCATCTCACTGCTAAAAGTACCCTTATATATTCTCCTTTCACTGTGAATAAAAATCCAAGGCATTTCTATGTACTAGAAGTTGATATATCACTATTTCTTTCCCTCTCCACATTTACATACTCTCTCCAGTGTTCCTCAAATGAAACAGACAAGTTATTCTGTCTGGATCTACTATATACAATCATACACCACATACCAATATTACAGTCAATGATGGACTATCATCATTGTAGGTAGATCTAGATAGGTGATAGATAGTAGGTAGATCTAGATAGATGATAGATAGATAGATGATAGATAGATAGATATGGAAAGATGGATAGATAGCTCCATATTATTATAATGGAGCTGAAATTTTCTAAGACAGTGATGTAGTCATTATAAAATCATAGCATACTGCATTCTGTTTCTTATACTTAGATTTGTTTAGATATACAAATACTTACCATCAGGTTACAATTGCCTGCGGTATTCAATAGACAGGAATGCTGTGCAGTTTTGTAATGTAGGACCAATAGTCTACCCCAGCTGTGTAGTAGGCTATAGCACATAGGTGTGTATAAGTACACTGTATCATGTTTGCACATCAATATCACCCAAAGGCACATTTCTCAGAATGTATCTGCATCATTACATAACACATGATTGTACTACTTTTTCCTTTTGCCTAGAATATCTCTTTTGTTTTTACTTGCACATCACCCTCTCATTTCCTTTGGATTTCTTCTCAAACAACATGTAATAAGTAAGATATAATCTCCCAATATAAAATAAAAACAATCTCCCCCTGGAGTTTTCTATTGACTTTTACTTTGCTTTATTTTTCTATAACACTTATCACCATCAATCATATATTTACTATGCTATTATCTGTATACTGTATTATTTCACTCCAGTAGAATACAAGCCTAACCTGATGTCAGATATTTCACAAGTCTTATTCATTCCTATATTCTCAGAAGGATTGCTGGCACATTGTACGGGTTCAATAAGTATTGTTAAATGTATTTTTCGTCATTGTTGAGCTCCTTTGCAGTCTCTACTTCTTACTCCACAAGTTTACCCTTCAGTTGTAAGCAGTAGGAGTAGAGTCCTTTTACATGTTCAAAAGAATAGGACTTATATTAAATGGCAAATTTTTAAAGCCCAATACTAATATAAGAAGGAAAAAGGAGCATGTTTTCTGGAGTTTAGTAGCAGGACTCTTTTACAGAATTTCTTTGGAAGCCTGCACTAATATACTATAATGGGTACTTGTACATTGCAATTATACAAACACTTCAGTAATTTATGTCCTCTTTGTGATTCATGAATGGATCATTTAATTCCTTAGGAGCATTATAGCATTTTCAAGTCTTCATGCCCAATAAATCTATTGAGATTGCTACCTTTCCTATTCAAATGGAAAAATTATCTTTTTTTCTCCAAAACTTTTTCCCTAGGAATATATTATGTTAGTTGCAGAATTTTGTTAAATTTCCACATATGCCACTGATAAAATCATTTCCCTAGAAAAAATAATTTTCATACAATGCACAAAAAGTGATGTCACACTCAGCATACTATGTGTCTATATTGCATAGTGAAAGCATCCATCTTAACTAAGATAAAATGTTGCCAGACGATTTTCTATTTGAATTGTATGAAATTCAATATGACACAATTTTTGCTATTGCTGGTGTGAAAGCAGTTTAGAGAAAATGAATATTATATATAGTATGTGTATATATATATATATATATATATATATATATATATATATATTTTTTTTTTTTTTTTTTTTTAGTAAAAGTCTCACTCTGTTGCCCAGGCTGGAATGCAGTGGCATGCTCACAGCCACCAAAGCCTCGACCCGCTGGGCTCAGGCAATCTCTCTGCCTCAGCCTTCCAGGTAACTAGAACTACAGGTGCACATCACTACACACAGCTGAAAATATGTTTTAAGGGCAAGTTTAAACTATATAAATTTATTTTAATTTATATTTTCTGCAATTTAATTGAAGCCACCTGCAAAAGAAAAGTTGTAACAATCAAGTTAATTCATCTTGTTTTGCAAAATCATTATTAATTATACGCTAACAGTTAATCATAGAATTGAAATATTTCAACTATTGAGCCTAAAATATTTTATTAAATATTATGCTGAGCATTCACAGTTAGACAAATATTAATACTATCAATAGATTGGTATAAATCTAAAATAAAATTATTACATGCATATTGCATGATATGTAGCTGCCTGATGGGTAGTATACACCAAGAGTAGTACCATCAGGGCATGTTTACTTTCTGCAGTCCTTTTGCCTAAAATTATTGGGTAAAAATCCCTTTTTTTAGGATGTTACAGCTTTCTTGGAGATTCTATCCAGGAATAAGGACACAACCCTAATTGCTCTCAATTTCTACAAATTATTTTGAAATTTGCATCTACTCAATTATCTCATGAGTGGTTGTAGAAACATTTGTTTGAAACCCACAAAGTGCCATACTTCTTGCTTTTTCTAATCTCTTTCTTTCTATCCATTTCTCAAATGTCTATGCCAACACTTCTTTCCACTTCTCTAGAGATTTTAGGATTTGAAAATAAAAATGTGATGAGATTCTCTACGTATTTTCCTATTTAAACATTTTCCTCTTTGTCTTGACCAGTGCTTCTCAGAAAACAGAGCTCAAGGATAAGGAAGGTGTGCTTATGTTTTATTGGAAGTGCAATCCCAGGAAAGCAAAAATGATGAAATGAGGCATTAAGTCAGAGAAAGAAAAAAAAAAACTACAACTTTTGCAAGCATAGTCATTCGGAAACCATTGCATCTTGAAACTGTTTGAGGAATGGAGATACAGCAAGTGTAAAGCATATATTGATTGGTTAACTACTCTTCCCAGTTCTTGAGTTTAGCCGCACTCCTCAGTACTGAGTTGCCTGATCTGTCCTGTTTGGCAGTCATTGGGGAAGCCAAAACCTGGCTTTTTATTTGGGCTTCTTCTTTTGAGGAAGGGAGGGACAAGTGCACCAGGCAGTGACCTCAGTTGGGAGTAGAGGGCATCCTCAGAGATTTTTGTGACTGAGTAGGGACCATGCAGATTCCTGCAGAGTCTGCCTGGAGCATTACGAATCACAGACACCTGGAGGGAATCCAGACTTGGAGGATCTAAGAGGTTGCCCAAAAGGTATCAGAAAATCTCCCAGAGATGCTACTTATTGAAATGCCCAACTGTTTGAATGCTGGGAAATCTAAATAAGGAAGGAAGAAAATAAGCTATGAAAAGTAAATATCAACAAATATTAATAAATATTCCAGAATACTGCCATGATTTGTAAAAAATATGACCAAAAGTGAGGCCAACACATAGAGGCATCCACTAGACAGTATCAATTATATTTATTATGACTTTCTGTTCAAAATAAAGCATTATGATGGAATAACAACAATAACAAATGGCCACTTTTTACAAAAGTGGTAAATATCTTAAGAATTAGTATAGTTTTAATGTTTCCAGGCATACATAGGAAATAAAAATACAAAAATATTGAAATCAGGAAAAGAAAAAAATAAGATTAAGGAAAGTAGTGGATTTATTTTTCTTACCATGGCAAAAGACATTGCAATGCGTATCTACAAAGAGTAATATGTAATGACTGAATTCTAGGAATATAGAGGAAACAGAACTATCTGTCAGTAATACTTCAGTAATGCTCTATGCCCTGTCATTATTTTTAAATCATCAGGCAACTCTAGACTTCATTAAAATTCCTGATAAGACATTGACACAGACTTTTAGAGGCAGTCTCTTGGCAATAAAAATGTATTTGCAAATATCCAAAGTCTGGACCATGGTGCCAAAGTATGCAGGGCAGTCAAAATGTCTGTAAAAGTTCCAGAAGTGACCAAGACCATTGCTCCTGCTTAAGGCAACAAAGGATGGCTTCAGCGGTTCCATCTGTTGGATCCAGGGAATCAGATAATGATTTTGGTGTGTAAAAAAATCCACTTTTTCAGTCTCACCTTCCTCATTTCAATCATGACATCCAGTAGGAAAACAAAACAAAACAAAAATTAGACTTTTGTCTTCCATGGAAAAGTACATATAAACTTCATAATTAGCCTAAAATAAATTTTAATTTTTTTCTGGATAAACATTTTTGTTAAAAAATTATATGCATTTTATACCACTAAAAAAAAAAAAGAAAAAAAAAACGGCTCATGTTTTACTACCTTTTAAAAAGTCTAGTTTCTTTTATTTATCTGTTAACTTACCTACTCATGAAATAGAGTGTGAACACCAGTATTGCAGCTTTCCAGGTATGTTTGCCTTAGATAATCCCCTGTCTCCCAACTAGAGGTAGCCAACTTGCTCTTTCCTGTTTTCTATTACCTTGCTTGGTTTTGTTAACACTTGATACATAACAGTCTCCCAAGTAATCTATAGTTTAATCATATATTTTCATTTTATAAAAATGTATTATACGTTATGCATTCTTTTTGCTTTACTTTTTCTCACTGTAAAGTTTCTAAAGCTTATCCATGTAACATTTCATAGCTCTAGTTTCTTTGCTTTCACTGTTCTATAATACTATGTGTAAAATTTCTTATTTTTTTAAAATTTCTGTTGAGTAGGAGTCTCACTCCGTTGCCAAGGCTGGCGTGCAGTGGCACAATCATGGCTACCACAGTCTCAACTTGCTGTGCTCAGGTGATTCTTCCACCTCAGCCTCCAGAGTAGCTGGGACTACAGACCTGTGCCACAATGCCCAACTACTTTTTTTTGTTTTGTAGTCAGGAGTTCTCACCATGTTGCCCAGGCTGGTCTTGAACTCCTGGACTCAGGCAATCTCGCCCCAGCCTCCCAGAGTGCTGGGATTACGGGTGTGAACCATTGCGCCTGGCCTAAAATTTTTATTTATCTACTTTCAATAATATCCTAATTATAAACCTTTTCTTATCCCATTTAATACTTATTACATCTGAACTTATCTGATATTATATAATTGAGAAGCACAACTCAGTCAAAATACAGCAGCATTTTGCAAATAAAATTACTCAGTAGAAACTTTTAATGCTATATCTTGTCAGTATTAGATGAGCCTTACTCTGGTGTATGACATCACTCATGTGTAAGAAAGTTTGAGTTCATTTTCCAAAATGATTTAAGATACATAAATAAAAACATTCTTATTTTTTTAATGTGTTAGTCCATTTTCTGTGGCTATAGTAGAACACATGAGACTAGGTTGTTTATAATAAGCAAAATTTTACTTAGCTCACAATTCTGGAGTATGGAAAGTTCAAAAGCATATCAACGGCATCAAGCGAGATCTTTTGTGCTGTGCTATCTCTTAGCAGTAGATGGAACTTCAAGAGAGCATGTATCAGACAAAGAAGCACACCAGGAGCTGGATTTTCTTGATAACTAATCCACTCCCAGGATAATGACCTAAATCTGTTCATAAGGAATCAACTGTGAAGACCCAATAGCCTCTAATTAGGCCCCCCTCATCACTGTTGCGTTGAGAATTAAGTTTCTGACACATGAATTTTGGGAAATCCATTTATACATACAGCAGAATGCATAGATCATCTTTGTTTACCTATTTTTATCACACAGTGCTACTCATAAAACAAGCACAAAGATACTTCTTGAGTTAATATCTAAACTTCAAACTGCATATTAACAGGAATAACATAAGATATTAGATATTTAACTATGTACTTTGTCTATTAATTCCACCAAGTTAAAGGGAAAGTTTAAATTACTTCACATTCATTGACTACCCAAAAGCATTGGAAATAGACAAGCAAAAAAGATATCTTCAATGCATGAAAAAGTAGTGATTGATCCAATGTGCTCAATCTTTCTAAAAGAGATTGCAGCAATTTAATAATAGAAATCGCAATGTTTAAATAATCATTATGTATAAGCATATTCATAATAAGTCTGGAAAAAATATTTGGCATATATGGAGCAAAAATTAGTCTGAGAAAGCACAATGTTTCTAAAATAGTGATAGCTACCAACTAAAGATGTTTTACAATTCAATCATTTTAATTACAAAAAATATAAAAAATATATATAGGAATAAGTACATTGTTAGCTTGGAATGTATTCTCTGGCTGTTCACTATTCATTACTTAAAGATAAAGAAAAAATTATATTCTTATGCTATTACAATACTAAAAGTAAACAAGTTGAAAAATGATGTATGGAGTAGTATTAGGGGAAAGAGATGTTCATCACTTAACACAAAGACAAAGAAAAGCAGGTTGTAAATGCAATAGCAGAAGGAACAAATCCACTCAGTATATGGAGCATATGATGGTAAAAAAAAAAAATGATAACATTTTGGTTAAAAGTTTTGAACTAGGTTTAAAACAAAGTGTGTTAACAGTCTTGAATAAAGTGCAAAAGATACTTCCAGTGCATTGAAAAATTATTCAGGAAAAACTATAAAAAAGACAAGATAACGATTGTACTAAAGAGTCATAGCAGTATGTTTCAACATTTTCAATGTGCTATTTTCTCTAAAAGAGTTTTTGATTTAAATAAAAAAGATCTATATTCACTTGCCACTTTAAGCAAGGGGAATTTATTTGGTTTTGGAATGCATTGATACAGTACATTAACATTTTTTAAAAAACAGACATAAAACACAAATTTTAAAAAATAATGTTAATCTGTCTAGCAAACATTATTTAATTTATTTGTCTTTAGCTAGTTCCTAAGTTCTCCTATCTGCATTAAACTTTTGCCATCAACTCATCTACTTTTAGAGATATTTGAATAAAATTTATACTACCATTATTACTACTCTTATTTTAGACTAATTATGTCAAAGAATTGAGACTAAATTTCCATTGCTTTTTGCTAAAGTTCTTTATTTCGGGTGCTAATATAATAAAAATAGAAGCTAGCACCTTGAGAGGGAAGGCAGGAGGATCTTAATTAATTAATATTAATTAATTTACATAGTAATGGATTAATTAAAATTAATATTAATTCTTAAATGCATGGTTTTTGTATTGGTAAAATGAGTTATGCTTTTGAAGAATTAAAGATTTCTGATAAAATTAATGATATTATTACAGTATTATAATTAACAAAAAAACTGAAGTTCTAGGATCAAAAACGTTGAGAAAACAATGTTATGTCAATTACAAGGGTAAAATGAGTTATTGAATGACATTGTATTATCTTTTTCGTTTGAAAAAAATACTTTAGCTTCTGATAATAAATACTCTGCGTATAGGCAGTAAAGGGAGTACAAAATCAATGACAATAGAAAATAAAATGCCCCAATGGCATTAGATAAAATGTCAGTCCCTAAGAACCATAGTCCCTAAAAACCATACAAAAAGGATGTCTAGTTAAAAATAATAGAATAAGCCGGGCTCGGTGACTCAGCCTGTTATCCCGCGCCTTGGGAAGCTGAGGTGAGTGGATTGCTTGAGCCTGCAGGTTCAAGACCCGCCTGGGCAACTTGGCAAGACCTCATCTCTACAATAAAATTAAAAAATCAGCCGGGCATAGTAGCGCGTGCCTGTAATTCCGGCTACTCGGAAGGCTGAGGTGGAAGGATCGCCGGAGCCCAGCAGGTCGAGGCTGCGGTGGCCGGGAGTGGCCACTGCACTCCAGTCTGGGTGACAGAGTGAGACTCCAACTCAAAAAAAAAAAA
>CAUYQG010289855.1:0-25253 GCA_963574415.1 Tarsius wallacei
GCCTGTAGTTCCAGCTACTTGGAAGGCTGAGGCGGAAGGATCGCCGGAGCCTAGCAGGTCGAGGCTGCGGTGGCTGGGAACGGCCACTGCACTCCAGTCTGGGCGACAGAGTGAGACTCCAACTCAAAAAAAAAAAAAAAAGAAAAAAAGAAATATGAATATATGCTGGCTATACGATGATATTAAGCAATTACTGTTAACCATAATGTTATTATCACAGCTAAGAATAACATTCTTAGGAGAAGTAAGTTCAAGTACTTAGAGATAAAGTGTTCTGATATCTGCAATTTCCCTTCCATAGTTAGGCCAAAAACGAATATTAATACACATATATTTAACTAATACATCTAAATGGCTGAGCATACATTGCTTATTATGGTAGTCCTTTGACTTTTCTGCATTTTTGAAGTTTTCATAATAAAAAATTGTGAAAAAGAATTAGGATCGAATAAAACTACCTGTGCTTTATATATCTATTTTATTAAACATTTTAGTCACTAAATGTTTAACAAACATGAATATTCACACAAAGACGCATTATTTATTTCTACTTTGTTAGAAATTTAGGTTGTTTCCAGTATCCCATTTTATAAGCAATTCTGTGATCAACAACTTTAATCATATGAATTTGAATAGTAGCTCTTCTTTCCATTACCAATCTGAAACTAAGCTATGATTTTTACAAGCACAGGAATTTTGTCTTTTTCGGTTTTGTTTTGCATGCTGCCTTCTATCTCAAAGGCATTCAAATGTTTACTGAACTGGGTAGACTAATTGGCCTATTAATACATGTAAATTATAAGCATCCTGAAATTTTACATCAAGGCTTCACCTGACTTACTGATTTAATGAAAATAAATGTTTTCTCATTGACTTCTTTAAGAAAAAAATTGCCATGCTTCTTCTAGGGCCTGTTATCTCCCTTCCACCAAATTTTTCTTGTTTCACCACTTCAGGCTTAAAGGTTGCTTTCTAATATCATCACTGCTGCAGGTGATCCCTCCTGCAACCACTTTCTCATCATCTGGGTCCACTTTTTCCTGGCCAGGGGAACAGTCTTTTTGAGCAATGAAGACTAACAGTATGAGGCAAGTGGCAAAAAGAGGCCTCTAAAAATTCCTCAGTCATAATTAGTACTCAGAATTGTGGATGTAAAAACTAATCACGGCCCAGTGTGGTAACTCACGCCTATAATCCCAGCACTACGGGAGGCCAAGGTGAGAGGATTGCCTGAGCACGTGGGTTCGAGACCAGCCTGGGCAACTTAGTGAGATCTCATCTCTACAATAAATCAAAATATTAGCCAGGTGTGGTCATGTGTGCCTGTAATTCCAGCTACCTGGAAGACTGAGAAGGAAGGATCACCTGAGCCCAACAGGTCGAGGCTGTGGTCACTGTAAACATGCCACTACATTCCAGCCTGGGCAACAGAGTGAGAGACTCTAACTAAAAAGAAACACACACACAAAACACCCCCAAAACTAATCACTTTTGGTCAAAGTTAAAATCCTCATCTTAGACACAGCTGTTTTAAGGATGGTATTAAAATGGCTAATAACAGAATTTAATTCTAGTTTATGAAGAAAAATAGCTAATAAGAGAAAAAATGCACTGTAACCAAGAACATGAAATGAGAAATTGAGACCATTTTTACCTAACATACTGACATAAAATAAAGGTAACAATATTAAAAATGCTAACAATATAAAGTGTTAGCAAGCACTCACACCTACATAAGTAAACTGGTTTAATATTACAAGGGCCCTTTGTATCAAAAGATAGTATGTGTATTAAATGGGAGTAACATTTGATCAGAAGTCTATAGTACAGAAACATTTGTGTAACAGCAAAATATCCAAAAATATGTGTTCAAGAATATCTATGTTAGTCCTATTTGCAATACTGTAAAATTCGAGATAACTTAAATTTCAGTATATTAAGTTATACCGAAAAATCAGTTAAGATTAAGAAGGATTTACATGTAAACTCACGACACATCTATAATAAACACATCAGGGTAGGGTTTACATCGTTTTTATGGGTAGAAGAAACTATACAAACCACCCATATATTAATGTGGATTTTAAAAATGTACACAAAAAGTAAACAATACCACCTAACCAATCTGTGGTTTTTCAAGGGAGCAGAGAGGAAGGTTGAAGATTTTTTAAAAAAACCTTTATATATTTCTCTGCATTTTATTAGGAAAAAAAAAAAATCAAAACGAAAACACAGTATCTCCCCTTCCTCTCTCACTTGCTGCAGACCTAAATGTAAAAGCTAAAACTATAACACTTCCAGAGGAAAATATATTGGAGAGTAATCTTCACAACACTGGAGCAGGCTAAGATTTCATAAAACATAAAAACAGGAAAAATAAAAAACACTACAGGAAAACTAAACTGACAGACTAAACTTTGTCAAAATTAAAAACCTCTATTCTTCAAAGGAAACCCTTAAGATAAAAAGCAAGCCACAGACTGGAAGAAAATACTATATATATGTATCTGACAAAGAGCTTGCATTCATAATGTGAAAAGAACTTTTACAACTTAATAATAAAACAACTCAATGTTTTGTTTTACTTTATTTTATATTAGAGTTGGAGTCTCACTCTGTCGCCCTGGTTGGAGTGCAGTGGCACGCTCATGGCCACTGCAGCCTCCAACTGCTGGGCTTAGGCGATCCCTCCACCTCAGCCTTCCAAGTAGCTGGAACTATAGGTGTGCGTTATCATGCCTGGCTTATTTTTTTATTTATTGGAGAGATGAGGTCTCACCAAGTTGCCCATGCTGGTCTCAGACTTCTGGGCTTAGGCAATCCTCTGGCCTCGGCCTCCCAAAGTGCTGGGATTACAGGCCGAGCCACTGCTCCTGGCCACAACCCAATGTTTTAAATGGACAAAAGATTTGGACACTTCAGTGAAGAAGACAAAAGTAGTCGATGAACACTCCAAGTGCTTAGTCATCATGAAAAAAATATTAAATAGAAAAATCAAATGTGAGGGAATTGGAATTCTCATACAGCATTGGTGGTAATATTAAATGGTACAGTCACTTTGGAAAATAGTTTGGCAATTTCATATAAAATTAAACAGTCATTAACCACATTCTAGCAATTCCAATCCTAGAAACAGAAAAAAATATGTCCACTCAAAGATTTGTACATTAATTCAGGGAAACTTTCTTAAAAAATTTTTTCAGTTGGGGGTCTCACTTTGTCACCCAGGCTGGAGGGCAGTGACATGACCACAGCTCACCACAGCCTCAACCTTCTGGGTTCAGGGAATTCTTCGACCTCAGCCTCCAGAGTAGCTGGGACTACAGGTGTGCCACCATGCCTGGCTAACTTTCTGGTTTATGTAGAAACAAGGTGTCACTATGTTGCTTAGGATGATCTTGAACTCCTGGGCTCAAGCAATTCTCTTGCTGCAGGCTCCCAAAGTGCTGGGATGACACGCATGAGCCACTGTGCCCAGCAGAAACTATATTCATAACTGCCTCAATCAGAAAATAACACATATGTATACCACTGGAGGGAAACAAACGGTGTAGTCATGCAACAGCTTACTATTCAGCAATAAAAATAAATAAATGACTAATACATGCAACAAAAATAGACAAATCTAAAAGTCTATTACACTGAGCAAAATAAGCTAGACACTAAAGAGTACATACTACATGATTTCACTTATATGGAATTGTTGAGCAGCCAAACAAATTTGCAGTAACAGAAAAAAAGACTCGGGGTTGTCTACGGCCAGGATGGGGAGAGGGAGACTGAATGCAGGACATAGACAGACTGGAAGTTCTTGGGCTGTGAGAATGCTCTAGTCTTGACTGGACATGGATGCATACATTTGTCAGAATATATTAAACTGCATTCTTAAAATGAGCGTACTTTGTTTGCAAATTTTGTCTTAATAGAAGTGAGTTTAAAATAAGGCACAGTATTTCCTTCCTCTTCCCCTAGAGGAAACTAAAGCTAACCCAGCATTCATCCAAAGCCAAGGATTCTCCTTGCTTATTAAAAGTTCTCGCTGGCTAGGCACAGGGGCTCAGCCTGTAATCCCAGCACTTTGGGAGGCCGAGGAGAGAGGATTACCTGAGCCCAGGAGTTCAAGACCAGCCTGGGCAACTTGGTGAAAACTTGTCTCTACAATAAATCACACAAAAAAACTAGACAGGCGTGGTGGTATGCATCTGTAGTTCCAGCTACTTGGAAGGTTGAGGCAGAAGGCCTAAGCCCAGCCTGCAGGTGGAGGTTGCAGTGGCCGTGAGCATGCCACTGCACTCCAGTCTAGGTAACAAGAGTGAGATTCCAACTCAAAAAAAAAAGTTCTCACCACCTGGTCAATGGCAGCAGCAAATAATCTGCAAAGAACCCATGAGAAAGCGCAAACAATGGGTCACTACAAGACTAGTAACAGCAAAACATGAATCAACCCAAGGCTCTGAAAAATGAACACTTGCAGGAAACATTACAGAAATCTTTTTCATAATTCTTAAGTTTGAAATTCTACTGAGTTTTTATTACTTCAGGGATTCCTCTTTTTTTTTTTTGAGTCAGGGTCTCACCCTCACACAAGTTGGAGGGCAGTGGCACAATCAGGTTAATCACAGCTTCAATCTTCTAGGCACAGGCGATCCTTCCACTTCAGTCTTTCTGAGAAGATGGAACTACATGCATGTGCCACCAAGTCTGGCTAATTTTTTGACTTTTTGTAGAGTCGAGGTCTCACTTTGTTGCCTAGGCTGGTCTTGAACTTGTGGACTCAAGCAATCCTCTCACCTCAGCCTCCCAAAATGCTGGGATTACAAGCGTTGAGTCACTGCACCCAGCAGGGATTCCTTTTAATAAAACCTACCTGAAAAACTTTCTACACTAACAATTTTTAAAAATCTAAAATTTAGTGTCCTTTGATCATTTGAAATTCCCATGATTTCAGATAGATTAAAGCAGGAGCGGGGACGGGGAGACACTTCTTATCATCAAGGGTGTCTGAACGAAACATATTTGTACACCTAATCCTTAACTGTACCCCACAATATCATAATAAAAAATATTGATTATAAAAAAAAAGAAATAAGTGAAAAAATACATTAATGCATGTTCAAGGAAGCATGTGCCATGTGTTTGTCCACTGATTTAAATAAAACAGGGGAGGAGTAAATCATGAAAAAAAATAAAATAAGATAAAGCAGCAGCAATTCAAATAAATTGAGGTATATCTGAATTTTTAAAGTAAATTAAGCTTTACTATATTAGTTAACTAAAATGGATTTTGCTATTACGTTTAACCTTCAGACTAAACATATAGGATGACATTATCAAAGTATTTTAGTTTTTTAAACTACCTATTACTTGTTTTTTTTTTTTTTTTTTTTTTTTGAGTTGGAGTCTCACTCTGTCGCCCAGACTGGAGTGCAGTGGCCGCTCCCGGCCACTGCAGCCTCGACCTGCTGGGCTCCGGTGATCCTTCCGCCTCAGCCTTCTGAGTAGCTGGAACTACAGGGGCGCGCTACCACGTCCGGCTAATTTTTTGATTTATTGTAGAGATGAGGTCTCACCAAGTTGCCCAGGCGGGTCTCGAACCCGCAGGCTCAGGCAATCCACTCACTCAGCCTCCCAAGGCGCGGGATTACAGGCTGAGCCACCTCAGGACTCTGGCCAAAATCTAGGATGACAGTAGAAACGAGCTAGAAAGAGCATGGATCCTTGATACTTCATGGAGCAGAGTAACTGTAAACAACTAAGGATATATCCCAGAGTTTTAAATTGGGAAGAAATAAATTTCTATCTAGTTTAATGCCCTTATTACTTTGGGCTTTTTTGTTATTCACTATAAAAATTAAGACTGTCTCTCAATCTAGTTTACCGATCTCATTTTCCCTTCCCCAAAGGGACTACAAGTTCATTTCTTTTAAATCATTCTACACACTAGTGTGTGTGTGTGTGTGTGTGTGTGTGTGTGTGTGTGTGTGTGTGTGTGTTTGTGTATATATACATGCTTAGTTATATAATGGCTAGTGGCCAGGTGCGGTGGCTCACACCTGTAATCCTAGCACTTTGGGAGGCCATGGCAGAAGAGATGCTTGAGCCCAGAAGTTCCAGACCAGCCTAGGCAACATAGCGAGACAGACTCACCTCTACAAAAGAAGTCTGGGCGACAGAGTGAAAGCCCAGTTTAATAATAATAATAATAATAATAATAATAATGTTTAGCAATAATATAATGTTCAAAGCATTCCTTTTTTCATTTAGTGACATTTTGGAAATCATTCTTTAAGTAACGATAGAAGGTCATACACTGCTAATGGGAATGTAAACTGGCACAGCATCTAGGAAGGACAATTTAGCACAATTGTGCTATGCCAGTTTATATTCCTATTAGCAATGTATGACCACTTCCTATTCAATACTATGTATCATCAAGTCTGATCTTTGCCAACCTGATGAGGAAATACTGGTTCTCAAAGGATGGCAAAAGCCCTATAATATAAGGTAGTTAAGTGAAAAAATTGGTTAAAGCAGGAAAGCACTGAAAAATCTATCCATTTATCTAGCTAGCTAGCTATTAAAAGTACTTATTATAACCTAAAGCATAGAAGTGGACAGGTCGTTTCTCTGTATATGACTATACTGATATGTTCCTAGTCACCTTCCTTGCATCAATCACACCATGATATATATGTGTATAAACTATAATTTCCAGTTGGGGTTTCTTTTCTTTCCTCCCTCTTCTTCCTTTTTCTCCTTCTTTTTCTCTCAGCTGGGGTCTCACTCTGCTGCCCAGACACTGCAGGTTTGACCTCCCAGGCTCAAATAATCTTTTTGCCTCAGCTTCCTGAGTAGCTGGGACTACAGGCACAAGCTACCACACCCAGCTAATTTAAAAATTTTTTTTGTAGAGACAAGGACTTGCTATGTTGCCCAGGCTGGTCTCTAACTCCTGGGCTCAACCAATTGTCCCGCCTTGGCCTCCCAAAGTGCTGGGATTATGGGCGTGAGGCACCACACCTAGCTGGAGTTTGTTTTAAGGAAAGTAAGAACTTGAAAACACCTGGGAATCCATAAAAAAGAATGAAGAACTCTAAGAACTCATATGGAGTAATTTCCAGGATGTACTGTTTAGAGGAAAAAAAAAAACACTGTACAAAAGAAATTGTATAGAATGCTTGCTATCTTATGTATAAGGAAACTGAAGGAATAATATATATATCCTTGGTTTTCCTACAAAAAAGGATAAATCCTCCTGAAAGGACCTTGAAACAATGGAACCCTAGTAGCCATGAACAGAATTAGCACCCAGACCTTGGTTTCAAAATATCATTCCTCACTAAAAAGTGATAAGGAGGTTCTTTGTAGAAATAGATGATTACACAGTCTGGAGCAGGAAAAGCATGTAGTGATCCTAGAATATTTCCTCGTACAGAAAGCAAAGCAGAGTTCAAAAGCTAAAGAGACAGGACCAAATTTAACGCTTGAACCCTGACTAAATTCTAGATGTATAAAAAGGAAGAAGGCATAAAAGACACATTTGAGGCAATGGGAAAAATCAGAATATAGTCTTAGCATAAGGTGATACTGAATTAATATTCATTTTATTAGGTGAGATAATAGTATTGTGGTTATTAAAGGAAAATGTCACTCCTAGGATATGTATATTTAAGTATTTAGGATGATGTCATGACCACTGCAACTTTCAAATGGTTCAGCAACAAAATTACTATGAAGACAAGTTTATTAATAAAGGCCAAAACCTGGACACTATCCAAATGATCACTAAAAGGTGAATGGCTCAACAAATTGTGGTATATCCATAACTGGAATACTACGCAGCAATAAAAACAAGCTACTGATGCATACAAAACATGAAAGCATCTCAAAATCATTATACTGCATGAAAGAAGCCAACTACAAAAGAATACATGCTTTATCACTATATTTATTTAAAATGTTAGAAAATGTAAGCTAATTTGTAACGTCAGAAAGCAGATGAGTCATTGCCTAGGACCAAGATAGACCACAAAGAAGCCTGAGGAAACTTCTGTTTTTGTATTTTAATTATGGTGGTGGTTTCACAAATGTATACAGAGAAAAGGAAAAAAATATGGCAATATGTCAGCAATTAGTGAATATAGGAAAAGGAAATTACAAATTATACTATTTTTTTAAGTTCTCTCTAGGTTTTAAATTTTTTTCAATATAAGAAAGTTGAGGCCAGACTCGGTGGCTCAGCCTGTAATCCCAGCATTTTGGGAGGCCGAGGTGAGTGGACTGCCTGAGCCCGCGGGTTTGAGACCCGCCTGGGCAACTTGGCGGGACCTCATCTCTACAATAAATTAAAAATTAGCCGGGTGTTGTAGTGCGCACCTGTAGTTCCAGCTACTTGGAAGGCTGAGGCAGAAGGATCACCAGAGCCCAGCAGGTCGAGGCTGTGGTGGCCGGGAGTGGCCACCGCACTCCAGTCTAGGTGACAGAGTAAGACTCCAACTCAAAAAAAATAAAATAAAGAAAGTTGAGAGGGGAACAGACAATTCACAAAGAGATAAAAATGATCCCCAAACACATGAAAAATGTTCATACTCATAATTAAAGAAATGTAAATTAAAATATTGAGATGCCAATCCTCACCTATCAGATTGCCAAAAATTAGTAACACATTATCTTGATGAAGCTGCTGGGAAATGGGGACTTTCTTACACTGGCTCATGAGAATGCAAATAGTACAATTCTGCTGGAAGAAAATTTGGCAATATTTAATATATAAATCTGCTTGCTTTTCAACTCAGCAATCCCATTCTAGTAATCTACCCTGAGAGATATACCTCCGGCAATTTGAAAATACATTTGCACCATCAACCACTGGGAATAGGAGAACCTATTCAATAAATGGTGCTTGGAACACTGGCAGAAGATTAAAACAAGACCCCTATCTACCACCACACACAAAAATCAACCCTAAATGGATCTAAGAGCTAACTGTAAAACTTCAAACTACAAGAACCTAAGAAAATACAGGAGATATCTTTATGGAAATTGGAACTGGCAACCAATTCCTGATCAAAACCCCAAGTGCCCATGCCGTAAGAGATAAGACAGACCAGTGGGACCTCATCAAACTGACAAGCTTCTGCAAAGTCAAAGAAGCCATCAAGAGAGCAGGGAAACAGTTCACAGACTAGAAAAAAAAAAAAATATGCCAACTGATTAGCTGACAAAAGCCTAACATCTAGGCTCTATAAGGAACTTAAACATGCCAAAAAGAAAAAAACAAAAAGCCCTATTACAAAGTGGGCAAAAGACATGAATAGACACTTCCCAAACGACATATAAGCAGCCAATAGATATGTGAAAAAATGCTCAGTTTCACTAGTCATCAAATAAATGCAAATTAAAACCACACTGAGATACCACCTAACTCCAGTCAGGATGGCCATCGTCAATAACTCAAAAAACAACAGATGTTAGAGAGGATGCAGGGAAAAGGGAACCCTTCTATACTTTTGGAGTGTAAACTAGTACAGCTTCTGTGGAAAAGTTTGGCGATTCCTAAAATATCTAAAAATCAACCTTTCATATGACCCCGCAATCTAGGAAAAAGATACCTGCATGTGCATGTTTATTGTAGTATTATTTACAATAAAGGAAACATGGAACCAACTGTGCTGCCCACCAAAACTGAACTGAATAAAAAAAATGTGGTATATATACGTGATGGAATATTATGCAGTCATAAAGAAGGACAAAATTATAAACTTCACAGCAACTTGGATGGACTTAGAGTCTATAATACTGAGTGATCTATCACAGAAACAAAGAACTGAGTACTATATGTCCTCACTTATAAGCGGACCTTGAACAATTATAATATTGCAAGAGATTGGCAGTAGTGGGAAATTGCTGGGGGAGTGAAGGTACACCTCATCAACAAGTGTACCTGCGTAATGAAAATTTGTATACCTAACCCCGAAGTGTACCCCACATCTTTAAAATAAAATAAAATAAAAATACATTTGCTTGGCTATTCATTGCAGCAGTTTGTAATTGCAAAATATTGAAAACAACCTAACTGCTGGGTGTGGTGGCTCATGCCTGCAATCCCAGCACTTTGGAAGGCTGAGGCAGGAGGATTGCTTGAGCCCAGGAGTTAGAGCCTGGGCAACGTAGTGAGATCTCATCTCTACAAAAAAATCAAAAATATTAGCCAGTCAGGTGTGCACCTGTAGCCTCAGCTACTCGGGAAGCTAAAGCAGAAGGATCACTTGAGCCCAAGAGGTTGAGGCTGTGAAGAGCTGTGATTTTGCCATGACATTCCATCCTGGATGACAGAGTGAGACCCAGACTCAAAAAATAAAAAATAAGAATAAAAATTAAAAAAAAGAAAAGAGAAGAAAAACTAAATGCCTACACATGGGAGAGAGGTTGAATGAAGTGTGACTGGATACTAGACTAGAACAAGCAATTTCTTTACTATAAAGGTCATCGGGGCAATGAGCAATGTGAATACAATTTAGAATAACAACACTGTGGTTAATGTTTTATTTTCTATTTTGGTCATTATATTTTATGTTGTGGTTATATAAGTGGATGTCCTTTTTCTAAGGGAATATATGAGTATTTGGGGTTAAAGAAACATGTCTGTAACTTACTCTCAAATGGTTCATAAACTAAGGCTTTTTTCAGGCATCTACATTTTCTACTTATTGGACTTAGCTGGCAACACAACCTTTGCAGAGCGATCTTATTTTCTTGAAGACTCACTGCCTATATTTATGATAAACAGCCGCTAGATGGCACTCTGTTTGTGCTCTCCTAATCCCATCAGCCCCCACTTCCACAGACAGCATGCTTTTAGACTCAATTATACTTTAAAAAAAGACGATCTCTAATAAAGCACAACTATCAGACAACTACTACACTCCAAATAGATTTTTTTCACAATGGCCTACAAGGCCTTACATGATCTGACTCTCATTGCCTCCTCCAACCCACCTTTCTACACTTATCTCCTTAGGCCTGTGCTAAAGTGTCACCTTTCCAGAGAACTTCTCCGACATTCTTATATAAAACAGGAGTCTTTGCCACATGCCCTCTGCCACTCCCCTTACTCTGCTATTTTTCTTCAGCACCTGACATTTTACTGTTTTCCTCTAAACACTCCCAGAATGTTTCTTAAGGGCAGACTTTATTTTGTTCATTGCCATATCCTAAATACCCAGAGCAGGGATACATATAAGGCATTTCTCTTTCACCTTTAGTTATTACTCCTTATTCTTCAATTAAAGTTCATTACATTCCCACCCTCTCTAGTCTCCCAATGTAACTATATTGTGAAGAGCCTTAAATGTCAAGCACTGAGCCGGGTTCGGTGGCTCAGCCTGTAATCCTGCGCCTTTGGGAGGCTGAGGTGAGTGGATTGCCTGAGCCCGCGGGTTCGAGACCCGCCTGGACAAGCGAGACCTCATCTCTACAATAAATCAAAAAATTAGCCGGGCGTGGTAGTGCACGCCTGTAATTCCAGCTACTGGAAGGCTGAGGCGGAAGGATCCCTGGAGCCCAGCAGGTCGACGCTGCGGTGGCCGGGAGTGGCCACTGCACTCCAGTCTGGGCGACAGAGTGAGACTCCAACTCAAAAAAAAAAAACAACAAAAACAAAAACAAAAACAAATGTCAAGCACTGAAACATTTTGCATGGAAGAGAAGTCATCAGAGTGACCCTACAAAAGAAGTGCTTTAGAAAAATTTCTTTGCCAAGAAGATTTGATAAATGAAAATCAGAGATGCAAGAGACACTGCAGAGGTAGTTAGAGCAAAGGTCTCTGGAGCCAAGAGACTTGGGTTTGATCCTGACTCCACAGTTTATTAGAGTTCCAAGACTTTGGATAAACTGCTAGTGTAAAATGAGGGCAGAAATAATACCTACCTCACAGGGAAGGTCTCATTCTGTCACCTAGGCCAGAATGCAGAGACACAATCACGGCTCACTGTAACCTTGAACTGTTTTCTGAGGCCTGTGTTACAGGTTGAATGATGCTGGAGTCCTAACCTCTAGCAACTCAGGCAGTGGTATTAACTGGATACAGAGTGGGTCTTCATAAAGGTAATCAAGTTAAAATGAGGTTATTAGGATAAGCTCTAATACAATATGACTGATGGCCTTATAAAAGGGGAAATTGGAATGTAGTGAGAGACACACATTCAGAGGGAAGATGATGTGAAGAGACAAGGAGGTGGCCATCTACAAGGCAAGGAAAGAAGCCTGAAACAGATTCACTCCATTAAGAAACCCTAAGTCCCTTGAGGGAAAGAACTAGGTTCTAGTCATCTTTGTATCCCTTCTAGAATATCACACTTAGATATGATGCAAAGGTTTAACAAGATACTATTTTAAGTTCCAGCACCTACACACGGAACTCAAGAAATGCTAAATTTCTCCCACTACCTTTTCCATATACATTTTTCCTGAAAAATTTTTTCCTTTGCAAATTGACATAATCCTTTACATATCTAATTTTATCTGAACTTAACTTCTGAGACATACATAAAAGTAGTCTAAGCTTCTCAACTCAGAAATCCTAAACTGGAGCTAGGGTTTAACAATATCAAAACAAAAATTTAAGTACCTAAGTTTATCAGTTGTTATAGGCAAATAATTAAATATAACCCATCCCTGATCTTTAAGCACTACACTCCAAACCAGACCTAAAACACACACACACACACACACACAAATATAGATGAAAATGAAATGCCAACAAATGAGTTAAAACTATTAGTTTGAAACATGAATAGTATTAAGGAATGCCACATAAAAGTAAAAGATAAATCCAAGGTAAGGAAGGGAGCAGTTTTCAGGGTACTTTATTTCATTTCAGTATTGAGTTAGATACTCTCATGCCATTATATCCTCAGATATAATCTTGCCATCTACAGATTAGGTAACTCAGATTCAGAGAAGTCAAAGCCATGGTCCATGTTCACCTAACAAGGGTGCTGGAGACAGGCTGAAACCAGGGGCTGCATGATTCAAAAGGTCAGGTTCTTTTTGGTAAATAGCATATGATGAGCATATACCTATATTATCCTTCCACCTAGAAACATGAATACCAGTTACCTAATTTAATCCCACTATATTCTTCATTCTAGCAAAGAAAAATGTAAAATACAATTCCTGTTATTCTAAAAGGCAAAATAGTTTGTAGAAGGAAGTTTGCCATCAAGTTCATGTGCTGACAGAATGGAGAGAACCTGGCATTTGTGACCTAGCCACTTGGTAGAAGCACACTGAAAAGCTGTTCACAGGCTGAAGAGCAGCACTACAATTAAAAGTAAAGTTAATGAGAGGACAGATATACCTGCCCATAAGGTACATTTATAATCAGTTACAAAATAAAACTACCTTAGTACTTTAGGAAGTAAAAGTTCATAAGAATACCTCCCAAAATGACTGTTAACCTTGTTTAAAATGTCAACACTCAGAACATGGCTTTTAAAATTTGGGTAGATTAAGTTATAATAAAGTTTATTAACATGACTAATTGTACCAGTAACAAACTTCACAGCATTGATGTTTGTTCACCACTATGGGTGACAATTCTCATTTGGTAGTTAAAATGTATATTAAAATTTCTGAAACTTCTTGATATGCTATCCTAAAATACACATCAATATTGTTCAAGGCATTGAAACACCAATAAACTCATTACCCAATAGCAATGAATTACACTTGGACTTAATCTTTACATAACTAAAAGCACTCCATGATACAAATGAACATGATTTTTATTTATCTAGCACCTGCCAGCTGACTTTTCTGTCAGTGGAAATGTTTTGCTATTACAGTTCTCTGAAAATGAACAACGTGTATTTAAATTATTTTGTAGTTTCTAAAAACTTTCTCAAGTCATTCCTTATTAAACAGTTGAAAAACTGGATACTATGGTCTTCACAGTTGATCTTGTGGGTCTTTTTGAATTTCCAAAGTTAATCCTCCATACTAAGAGGCCCATAGAACCACAGGGCTCTTCCACAACTTGCTAACTGCCATCACTTTAAGAGAAGGTGCCTGAGACAGTAGGTTTATTATATTGTTTAACCTTCATTATAGACTCTAAGGCAGCTGGGCACAGTGGCTCAAGCCTGTAATCCCAGCACTTTGGGAGGCCAAGCAGAGGGGACTGCTTGAGCCCATGGGTTCGAGAACAGCCTGGGGCAACTTGGCGAGACCTCATCTCTACAATAAATCAAAAAATTAGCTGGGTGTGGCAGCATGCGCCTGTAGTTCTGGCTACTCGGAAGGCTGAGGTAGAAGGATCACCTGAGCCCAGTGGTTGACACTCAGGTGGCCGTAAGCATGCCACTGCACTCCAGCCTGGGCGATAGACTCCAACTCAAAAAAAAAAAAAAGCCAGCTGTGGTGGTGCACACCTATAGTTCCAGCTACTTGGAAGGCTGAGGTGGAAGGATTGCCTGAGCCCAGCAGGTCAAGGTTGCTGTGGTGGCTGTGATCATACCACTGCACTCCAGGCTGGGCAACAGAGTGAGACTCTGACAGAAAAAAAAAAACCTCAGTAATCTGACCCTACATTCCTAGTGAAATATACCCTAAGAACAACAAAAATTGTCAGCTTTCTTTAGTAATCATTAGTGCTAGCTTGTCATGAGACATTTGAGGAAGAAAATGAGGAATCATGGGTGCTGTTGAGAACTGGGATTTTTGGAATGGAGGAAAGGGGTGAGATGTAAAAAATCAAAGAAGAAAAAGTTCCCAGGTCTTATAATTCAGTTTTTAAGTATAATGTGAACTCATCATTTCTCTTTAAAAGAAAAAAAACACAACATATTTTCTTAGCTTTAATCACAGAAAAGGCCTAAAAACAACGACTAACTCAGTAGCAATAAGCTCCTTAGACACTGAGATTATGGTCTCCAAGTGCCATTTCCCACTAAAAGGCTTCTTGGAGAAAGGGCTGCTTCTTGGCCTGGAGCAGAAAATGTACAAGATAAGTCTGGACATACCCTCACAGCAGATAGCAAAAAAAGCTGTCAAATGTATCTCAGGTTGAGTCAAATAGACTCAGAACTCATCACAAATGGTCAAAGAGTGAACAATAAACACAACAATTATACATGCTACAACATACATGAACATTAAAATTAAGCTAGGTAAAAGAAGCCAGTCATAAAAGACCACATATTGTATGATTCCACTTATATTAAATGTCCAGAATAGGCAAATCCATAGAGACACAAAGTAGATTAGTGGCGCCTAGGATTAGAGGTGAGGTAGCATCTGGGGTTATGGGGAATGATTGCTAATGGGTATGGGATTTTTTGGGGAGCTGATGAAACCATTCTGAACTTAGGTTGTAGTAATGGTTGCATAACTCTATGAACATATTAAAAACCACTAACTTGCTCATTCAAAATGGGTGAGTTTTATGGTACGTATGCCTCCATAAAATGGTAGGAAAAACTCTACAATAGATTGAACCACAAATATGTTCAAATCTTTGAGTTTATAATCAAATAAAGCTTTATTAGTCACTTTGGAGGATGCCAGAAACTGTCCTTCTGGGTAACCAAAGTTATGAGATAATTTCTCTTTATAGAAGTATGACAATTAATTACATAATAATAGAATATCATTAATATGAAATTCTAAATAAATTAATGCACCTAGGCAATGATCAATAGCCACTAACCACAAAAAAATAACGAAAGAACAGGTACCTCCTGATGGAAGTATAACCATCATCTATGAAGTAGTTTGGCAAAAACAAATTTGCAAGGAAAAGAGTCACAGAGAACCTGTAGAATAAAGACTAGAGAGACTTTTCAAACAACGGCAACATAAGAACCTTATGAATCCTGAGTCAAACAAAATTAGCAGGGAAATTTGAACACTAATCGGATATCTGATATTAAGGACTTGCTTTAAAAAAATTTAGGCATCATAGTATTGTAGTTGTATTTTTAAAAATTGAGTCCAATTCTGAAAGAAGTTCTACCGTGGGTAAAATGCTATGAAACACCATCGCATGCTACAGAGAAATTTTTTGTAAAAGGAAGAGTCAATACATGCAGCATACTTCATTGTTGTCTTTTTTAAAATTGCCACAGCCAGTCTAATCACCAGCAACCATCATCATTAAGATTAAGAGCTTCCATCAGCAAAAAGATTATGACTCACTGAAGGCTCAGATGGTCATTCACATTTTTATGGCAAGCATATTTTAAAATTAAGGTATGTACATTTCAAAAAAAAAAAAAAAAATAGATAATGCTACCACACACTTAAAAAACTACAGTATAGTACAAACATAACATTTATAGCACTGGGAAACCAAATAATTTGTGTGACTCAGTCTATTGCAATATTTGCTAAAACCCCTTTTTGAGAAAAGGGGTTTTAGAAATGCAATGTTGCAAGTATACTGTTATATTCAACGGGCTCACATGCAATTAAAAATGCAATTTAAAAAAGCAATTTTTTATTTTTACTTTGTTTCTGTCCAGAAATGAACCCACAACATCTCCAAGGTTTGCCTGTAATACTTTAGTTGAGTTAGACATGTCCCCAGGCTGGGCTTGTTGGCTCGGCCTGTAATCTCAGCACTTTGGAAGGCCAAGGCGAATGGATTGCCTGAGCCCACAGGTTTGAGACCAGCCCAGGCAACCTGGCGAGACCTCATCTCTACAAGAAAGAAAGGAAAGAAAAAAAATTAGCCGGGCGTGGTAGCACGCCTGTAGTTCCAGCTACTTGGAAGACTGAGGCAGAAGAATTGCCGGAGCCCAGTAGGTCGACACAGGGGTGGCCGTTGAGTGTGCCACTGCCCTCCAGTTTGGGCGACAGTGAGACTCCAACTCAAAAAAAAAAAAAAAAAAAAAAAGTCCCCAAACTAGCATTAACGATACAGAGAGCACTTGGGGAGCATGACCAAATGTCCACCTAAGGTGGGGGGAAAAAAACCCCACAAAAAACATGTCAGTTATTCCACAAGGTCTAAGTTGACTCAAGTTGATCATTTGTCTGTTCTTTACTTTTAATAAAGATATTCCTAAGCACTCACAGTCTTACTCACTTTAGCACTTCATCAAGTTGCTAGTTTATGTAATCAAAGGACAACGGTAATTTGGCAAGTCTTACTATAGTAGAAAGATTAATGTAAATAAAATTTATTAACACATGAACTTACTGAGAAAGAAGACAATTTTTTGAGAAAAGGGGTTTTAGAAATGCAATGTTGCAAGTATACTGTTATATTCAACGGGCTCACATGCAATTAAAAATGCAATTTAAAAAAGCAATTTTTTATTTTTACTTTGTTTCTGTTCAGTGCTTTACTCACTGAACTAACACAAATTATCATACAATATTCTGTCAGTTATTACACAAAGAGTTAAAATGTAATTTGTAAAAAGTAACAGTTGACCTTAAAAATTTCAAAAGTAAACAGCAAAGGAACAGATCAGCCACATTTTTAAAAAAAGTCATTTGTGAGCCAGGCTTGTGGCTCAGCCTGTAATCCCAACACTTTGGTAGGCCGAGGCAAGTGGACTTCCTGAGCCCACAGGTTGGAGACCAGCCCGGGCAACTTGGTGAGACCTCGTCTCTACAATAAATCAATAGCTGGGCAGGGTAGCGTGCACCTGTAGTTCTGACTACTTGGAAGGCTAAGGCAGAAGGATCGCCAGAGCCCAGCAGGTGGCCATGAGCGTGCCACTGCAACCCAGCCTAGGCGATGGAGACTCCAACTAAAAAAAAAGCAATTTGTGTCATAATCACACTTCAAATGAAATATAAAAGGTCAATAACAAGCTAAGCAATACAAATCTGCCACATAACAAAGGATATACCCTTATTAAAAAGTTCTTCAGATTAGCCGGGCACAGTGGTTCATGCCTATAATCTCAGCACTTCGGGAGGTGTAGGTGAGAGACTTGCTTGAGCCCAGGGGTTCGAGACCAGCCTGGGCAACTTGAGGAAACCTCGTCTCTACAATAAATAAAAAAATTAGCCGTTCATGGTGGCGTGTGCTTGTGGTTCCAGCTACTTAGAAGGCTGAGGTGGGTTTGCCTGAGCCCAGCAGGTTGAGGCGGTGGTAGCTTGAGCATGCCACTGCACTCCAACGTGGGCATCAGAGTGAGATTCTGATTCAAAGAAAAAAAAACTCTTGAGATCTAATAAAAAGGTCAACAATTCATTTTAAATAGGCAAAAAAATTAAAACAAGTTACTTTGCAGATTACCAGATTTGGAAAGATTTTTCAGTACAGTGACTTCACAGGAGATGCAAGGAGACTCCCACTGCTCTGCCTGGAGCAGTCCTCCTCCAAATCTTTGTTCAAATGTCACCTTCTCGATGTGGCCTCTGTCACCCTATTTAAAACTGCAACCTGGCCGGGTGCAGTGGCTCACGCCTGTAATCCCAGCACTTTGGGAGGTGGAGATGAAAGGACTGCCTGAGCTCAGGAGTTCAAGACCAGCCTGAGCAACACGGCAAGACCTTGTCTCTACAAAAAATCAGCCGGGCATGGTGCCACATGCCTGTGGTCCTAGCTACTCAGAAGGCTGAGGCGGAAGGATCACTTGAGCCCAGCAGGTCGATGCTGCGGTGGCTGTGAGCATGTCACTGCACTCCAGCCTGGTTGACAAGAGTAAGACTCTGACTCAAAAAGCAAAACAAAACAAAATAAATCCCTGCAGCCCTATCCCTCTTTCTTCTGTTTTTCTACTACAACCTAATATACTATGTAATCTACTTATTTATGTACATTGTTTATTCTGTCTTCCCCCTCCTCCCACTAAAATAAAGATGTTGAGAAGGCCAGTATATTTTTTCTTTCACTGCTGAATCCCAAGGATGGAAAATAGTGCTTGGGACACGGTAGGTGCTAAAAACTATTTGTTTAATAAATAAGAGTTAAACTGGTTAAATCTTCCTGGAGAAAACCACGACAATGTGAACTAAAAATCTTTAATATATACATACCAGTAATATCACTCATAAGAATTTACCCTAAGGAAACAATCACTGATGTGAGCAATAATTTAACCAAAAGATTATTCACTGTTAACGCTGAGTTAACTGAAAAACTGGAAAGGGTCAATAGTGTAGTATTTAATGCTATAAAAATATGCATGATAATGTTAGATGGGAAAAGTAAGCCCAATTATTCCCTTTTTGTCTTAAAGCTTATATACACGTTTATTACTAGGAACTAAAATAAATTATATCTATTTAACGGAATGTTAGATGAGGTTACCCCTTCTGTCCTGACATGGAACTATTTCTAAGACTTAGTGAAAAAGGTAGTAGACCTTAAAAAAATAGTAAGGCTGCACTATATGGAACTAACATAGAGCCAATTTCCAAGGTGTACTGTTAAGTGTAAAAAGCATTAAATACCATTGTATTTTTTAAACTGTTTCAAATTTATTGGCTCTACTTCCTACTGAATAAAAATGTTAGAAATTTTAAGTTATTTTCTCTTGTAAACTTTCAATATAACAATTTACCTTTTGGGAAAATTAAACTAAAAACACTGTCTTCCCTCTAACTACACAGATCAGTAAGTACTAGAATGAGCAAAAGTATTTCCCTAGCTGGATTAAATCATCTTACTACTAAATTTATACTAAGTCCATAAAGTTATTTAACTACAAATAAAGTAAAAATTACTGACCAAACTAACTTCTTAAGGGTAGTAAAATTATTAGGTATAAAAATCCTTTCTGGAATTATGTTCCATAGAAACAATTTCGAAAGCAGATATAAACCGTTAAATTATAAAAGCTTATGACACACTGATAAAAACTCACACTATTGGTATAAGTACTGAAAGCCAAATGCTTGAGGAGAGATAGAACATTGTGCTCCTTCAGAGACATAAGACAGTGGGGTCATGAAAGGGTACCCAAACTCCCAGGTGTCCCTCAGGCCCTCATTCAGAAGCCTCTTTTTACTCTTTTACCTTATTTGGCCTCAGACACACCAAAAGTAACTGTCACTTGGACAGTATGATTGGTAACCAAGGCTCTGGGGCATGTCAGACTTGGATTTGAATGCTAGCTTTACAATTTTATTTTCTAGGGAAATAATCTGACAGACCTCAATTTCTTTATCTGTAAAGTAAAATGGAGATTATCACCAACTAGTTAATGTTAGTAAATAAAAACACAGTGTCTGAAAAAGTGAAATGAAGGAGGAATTGTTCAAATAAGACAACTAAAAATCCCAAGTCAAATCTTTCAGATGAGTAAAAGAATCCACAGAAAGTAAAAGAATCCACAGAAATTCACTCTGAAAAACATTGAGTTGGAAGGCAGGAGCCCTGGATTCCAAGTTTTGGCTTTTCTGCAACAAGCTCTATGATCCTGGGCACATTATTTCAACTCAAAGTATGTGAGTTCTAGTTTTGGGATCTACAAAATCAGGGACTGAAAAAATCCCTGCTGTCTGTACCACACCACAACTAACTTGCTAGGGATGCTATTTACCATTATACTTCCAAAACTTCCTAAAATTTTTCAGTGCTTGGTTTTTGTATCTTTAGGTCCTGGTCAGTTTTTATTATGACTGAGATGCTAGTTATAAAACATACAACTAGCCTGTAATCCCGTGCCTTGGGAGGCTGAGGTGAGCGGATTGCCTGAGCCCGCGGGTTCGAGACCCACCTGAGCAACTTGGTGAGACCTCATCTCTACAATAAATCAAAAAACTAGCCGGGAGTGGTAGCGCACACCTGTAGTTCCAGCTATTTGGAAGGCTGAAGCAGAAGGATCGCTGGAGCCCAGCAGGTTAAGGCTGCAGTGGCCGGGAGCGGCTACTGCACTCCAGTCTGAGCGACAGAGTGAGACTCCAACTAAAAAAAAAAAACAAAAAAAAACCCCCCCATAAAACTATTTCCTTGACTAACTTGTCAGATTGCTAAAAAGTAGCAAAATCAGAATTTAAAACCACATATATCTCCAAAGACCAACTATGGTATGCTTTACTGCTCCTTCCTCCGACCTTTTTCCTTACTAATCTCCTGGTAACTAGCAGCTTGCCTTTGCAAAATAACTAGAAGTCATCAGGAGTGCAGCCAGGAGTCATGGAACAGAGTCAAGTTACCTTAGTAAGGTGAGGCTTGAACTTCTGATATGGTACTCTAACCAACTTAATTAGACAATTCAGCTACCTAAAAGGAGGCTGGAGAAGCAATCAAAAAATAAATAAAGAAGGAAAGAAAAGTAAAATTATAAAGAAAAACTATTAATTGAAGACAAAGAAAGCACCCCCAAATTACAAGTAAATGGGGGCAGTTCAATCACACATATTTTTAGAAGTCAAAGTTGTTCAAGATGAAATACTCAGGAAAATAGCTGCTAGATTATCTGTAATCCAGACTTGCAAATAATTAAGAACACAAATTACTCAAGATTACCCGCAGTAGTGAACGGAGAAGTAACAGATAATACAAAGTACATATATCTGGCTTTAAAAATAAAGCATATGAAAAGAAAAAGAAACCAAGAAAATTATCTGTGACCCAGAGAGCTATCAACTCTTAAAGCTATTCTTTTACAACATCATTTTAAACAGAAACCAAATCCCATCACAGACATTATATTAATGTATTAAATTAAACATATCAGTACAGATTTATGGTTTGCTTTGCCGAGGTAGATTTACTCTGAAGTTAATGTTGGCTAAGATTTAGAGCCTCACACTTACACAGGTCATCTGTGAGATCCAAGAACTAGCCGGGCTCGGTGGCTCAGCCTGTAATCCCACGCTTTGGGAGGCTTAGGTGAGTGGATTGCCTGAGCCCACGGGTTTGAGACCCGCCTGGGCAACTTGGCGAGACCTCATCTCTACAATAAATCAAAAATGAGTCAGGCGTGGTAGCGCGCGCCTGTAGTTCCAGCTACTTGGAAGGCGGAGGCGGAAGGATCACTGGAGCCCAGCAGGTCGAGGCTGCAGTGAGACTCCAACTCAAAAAAACAAACAAAAAAACCAAACCAAACCAAACCAAACCAAAACAAAAAAGATTCAAGAACTGGGGGGAGGTTGTAAGCTAAGCAATATAATGATAATGCTGCAAAATGTCCAAAATAAATTTTTACATTATATGAAAAAAAAGAAATAAAGCATACAGTCTAAATAATCCAAAGTAATGAACATCTGGTTTTAGAAATCAGCTCTTAGACAATTTTATTCAGCTAAAAATTCAAATAATTTTAAATAATTTAAAATGTGTTATTATTTAAAAATAAAGTATATGGTCATCTATACACATTTACCTCCCAAATTATAGCTTGATTCAGGCTATCAGAATTAATTTTCAAGTGGTAATAAAGCTCCGGACAGATGGCTTGAAAGACTAGAACTTTTAAAATATACAGTGAATAACAGAAATCACCACTTCCTTCTATCAATAGAAAATTTACAGTTTTAACACATTTGTATCAGTTCCACAAGGAACATCAAAACTAAGGCACAAGCCGGCGTGGTGACTCACGCTTGTAATCCCAGCACTTTGGGAGGCTGAAGCAAGAGGACTGCTTGAGCCCATGAGTTTGAGATCAGCCTGGGCAACTTGGCTAGACCGCGTCTCTACAATAAATTTTTAAAAAATCAGCCAGGAGTAGTTCCAGCTACTTGGAAGGCTGAGGTGGAAGGATCACCTAAGCCCAGCAGGTAGATGCTGCAGAGGCTGTGAGCATGCCACTCTATTCCAACTTGGGCCACAGAGTGAGACTCCAACTCAAAAAAACAAAAACAAAAACTAAGGCACAGAGAAAAGTAACATCTAAATTCCTACTGCATACTAGAATCAGGTCAGTTCCTTGCTGTTTCCATTAAACAATCTAAGATTAAAAACTGGTTTGGAACCATCCATATATAGATAATCACGAGGTAAATACACACACACACTCACACATGCCTTCGTCACCAAGCAATTACAAAATAAATTTCATAAGACAGATAATAGAAAATGGAGCAAGAGGTGAGGTCACCTACCACTTTAGTTCTATTGAAAGACAGATGTCATTATGTGCTCTCCACAAACATTAGGTAGCCTCCAAATACCAAACACACATACACCCCTATCTGGTACGTATTCATTCAGTAGGGTGACCTAGGAAGGCCTCTGAAATGTGCTTTATCAGCTCAGAGAGAATTAGACAATACACAATACCACAAAGCATCACATAAATGAAAAAGTGTAAAGAAAACGAGGCACCCACAATGAAGAACTAAATGTAGGATTTTTAGCTGAATAAAACTGTCTAAGAGCTGATTTCCAAGACCGTTTGCAATTTAACTTTAGTGCAAGATCCCAAGTTCTTAAGGCCAAGCCTCACTTGCCAAAGCCTGCTACCCGAGCTTCTACTAGGCTGTGACCAACTTCTGTGTTTGCTGCAATAGCGCTAAACTGCCATGCATCCTGCTGATAAAACTGGACTTGTGGCACTTAATACACCAAACCTGAATCACCAACGATAGCCTAAGAGCTCTCCCACTACTATTGTGATGCCCATTCCAGAAGGTTATCTTCTAGCATCTAGTAGTGTGAGGACTTGAGGTTTAGGCAGAAGATAACGACAGTATACATAGTGGTCTGCCCGCACACTGCAAGTAAGGCGATGCACCTTGCAGGCTCAGGAAGCTGAGTAACCCGGGGAAAGCTCCGTGCCCTCGTTTATGAAAGGGAGCGAGAGGATGGTAAAACCCAAAGTAAATACGGAAAAACTCACTCAAGAATGTCCTGAGGGCCTACCGTGCAGACGTGCGAGCCAAGTTATGACGCTGGGAAGCAGGTAAGAAAAAGAGATCAGAGTTCACAGACTGATAATGATCTACCCGCTCGCGTGGGGAGTCCAAGCTAGGGGAGCTTGTGCCTCCTCCGAGGAGTCGGGGAGGAAAGGCACCGGGCGGGTTCCGGTCCTCCTCCAACAGCCCCTTCCAGCAGGCCCGGGGCTGCTAAGACCCAGGCCTGGCGTCCAGCCACAGCGGCTCTCTTCCACATGGTCGCTGGAGAGCGACCCTCCAAGCCGCCCGAGGCCAAGTGGCTGGGGCCGCGGGGGCCCAAACCCGGTGCACGTTCGCGACATGAAACCAGAGCAGAGGAGGTGCCGGAGGAAATCCAAAGAATAGGATGTTGGGGTACAAGACTCACTTCCTTTGGGCTTTGTCCTTCTTGGCCTTGGTCCTTTTCTTTCGGGCCTGGAGCGCAAGCACTGCAGGAGAGAGGGATGGATGAAGGGCGAATGTGGAGGTCAGGAGGCGACCAAGGTGAGGGTGGAGACCCAGCAGGGGCGCCAGGCCCGGCGGCGGGGCCTGCCCGAGGGGCGGCGGCGGGGCGAGCGCGCTGGCTCCCGCGCGGCGGCCGGCCGGGGGTCTGGCGGCCCAAGGGGCGCAGAGCGGCGGCCCGGAGGGATGCGCCGCGAGGGTCTCGGGCCGGGGCGGGGGGCGGGGGGCGGCTGGCGGGGGTCTGCCTCGCCCGCCGAGGGCCGGGCCCCGCAGTGGCCCCAGGGCGCCAGCCAGCCTGGCGGGGAACAAGGGGCGGCGACGGCCGGCGCCGGAGGACGCCCGGGCTGAGGGGCGCGGACCCGCAGCCCGGAGGCGGGGGGTGAGGGGCGGCGCCACCTCAGCGCAGGGGCGCCGCACGCCCGGGGACCGGACCGCGGCGCTTCGGCGGAGCTCCGGGCCCCAGCCCGGGCCTCGCCCCGGCGGCCGTTGCCCCTCGTGGCAGAGGCCGCTCCACAGCTCACCTTTCCGCTCCATGGCGAGACCGGTAACCGCCAGGCGCCTGCGCACTCGAGTGGCGGCGACTCCGGCTCCCGCCGCGGCCCCAAACCCAGCCCGCGCACGCCCCGCCCCCAGGCCCGCCTCGCCCCCGCCCCGCGACGCCGCGCGCCTGCGCACTGGGCGCGTCGGGCGCGGAGCCTACCACCTGCTCCCGGGGAGTGGGGGCGGTAAGCGGTGGGAGGGAGCGGGGAGGGAGCGGGGAGGGAGGACCGCGGGTGTGGAGGTGGGGGAGAGTTTGAGAGCCAAGCCTGGAAACCTGGCAGGACTAGTTTTGTTCTGTTTGCTGGTATCCCCTTAGAAAAGGCGCAGAGCGCGGCATCGAGAGCTCCCTGCGTGCTGAGTCAGGTTCGGAGTCGGCTGGAATCTGCCTCAGTTTCCTGGTCTGTAAAATGGATTCATCGAGCATGCCCCAACTGTTGTGAGAACCAATGGAGTTCCTGATGTA
>CAUYQG010289857.1:0-17320 GCA_963574415.1 Tarsius wallacei
ACTACAGGCGTGCACTACCATGCCCGGCTAATTTTTTGATTTATTGTAGAGATGAGGTCTCGCCAAGTTGCCCAGGCAGGTCTCGAACCCGCGGGCTCAGGCAATCCACTCACCTCAGCCTCCCAAGGCGTGGGATTACAGGCTGAGCCACCGAGCCCGGCTAATTGCTTCTTTCTTATTTTGTGATTTGCTTAGTTGTCTGTGTTGATACTTTCTCTACCAGTCCCCCGTACCTCTGATAGAATTGTGAAATTCCTCTTTATATTGACACAGTGTTTGTAGGTAGCCTATAAGTGTCATCTTTTGACTGGAGATTCCCCCTCCCTTGAGTTCCTTATCTCCCTGGCCCAATCTGGACAGACCATTCTGGGATGTTTCTGCATCACCAAATGTCCCTTGACCCTGCAATGTCCTTTGTCTCTTTTGGATGTCTATCCCCCTGTGTTCTGGATCCCAAGTCTTCCTCTTTCTTCACATCCCCTTTTTGGTGGAACACATTCTCTAGGAGCTTCTAAAGAAAGAATGTGTGGGAGGTAGACATTTCAAGACCTTACATGACTGAAAATCACTGTATCCTCCCTTCATGCTTCATTGGAAGAATGACTGCATTCTAGGTTGGACTTTTTTTTTTTTTCAGAATTTTAAAATCATTTTTCTGTTAGCTTCCAGCTTTCAATGTTGCTTTAACAAAGCATGCCGTTTTGATTGTCATTATACATGAGCAACTTTTCTCCTTTCTCTCTGTGAAAGCTTTGAGAATCTTCATCTCTGGTATTCTGAAATTTTACAATGATGTGAGTGTGACTTTTTTTTCATTCATTTCTCTGAGCACTTGATACTCCCTTTAATCTGGGAACTCATGTCCTTAAATTCTGGAAAGCTTTCTTAGATTATTTTATTGTAAATGTCCTCCATGTGATTTTTCTCTTTTCTTCCTCTCTCTCTCTGTAGCTCCTCTTGTTGGGCCTCAAAAATTAACCTTCCATTTAAAACATTTTTCGCTCTCTTATTTTTCATTGCTTTATCTTATTGCTTTATTTTCTAAGTGATGTCTTTAATTCTGTCTTCCTTCCAAATCTCTCTTTCTCTCTCTTTTTCTCTCTAACATGCATTTGTGATATCTTCTCTTTAAAAAAATTCTTAACTTTTATTCTGAAATAATTACAGATTCACAGGAAGTTGCAAAGATAGTATAGAGGTCCCATGTACTCTTCACCCAGTTTACCTCAATGGCTATATTTTATATAATCATAGTATAATATTGGGGAAAACCCCCTCGGGTCACTTCCCACTGTAGGAGCTTTTCTGTCCTTTCAATAAATCCGGCCCCCCCCCCCAAAAAAAACATAAAACGTAAAACACAAAGGCTATTGAAAATGTATGTATTATCAGAAAATCAAAAATGCATGGGCCAGCTGTGGCTCTAAGAGACCTACCTGTAAATACCTTCCTCCGGAAAGTGTTGTCACAGAGCTCTTTCCTTTACATCTCCTTTTCAGAATGGAGAAACACGCCTAAAATATATATGTAGTGCGAAGACTAGTGGAAAAAGGTAGATAACTTTTCTGCAAAGGAGAAATTTTCTTTTCTTAAGTGAATAAATGTTTCTTCTTTAAGTTAGTTGTTTTTTAAAAACAAGAGCACACAGTTAACTTCAGCTTTCTAACTGACAGATGTCACGTTGCTGAATCTCTCTGCAGACCTAAGTCTTACCCAACTATCTGGACTTCATCGGAGTTCTTCTATAAGAAAGGGAAATATGGAGAGACCAAGGTGATGTTCCCATGGAATCAGAAGAATGCAGACTATGTTTAGTCTGGAGTTAGACATAGACCTGAAATTTGAGACATAAGAGGCATGAGCTACTGAGTAAAGCATTTGGACTGAAATCTAGAGATCCGTCTTCTCCTACCCTACCATGTATTAGTGGGGTAACTTGGTCAAGTTACTTAATCTGTGTGGGCCTGTTTTGACATCTGTAAAATACTCTGCCATGTATTTTTGACTGGCAGGAGGATCCGATGAAACAATAAATGGTTACAATGCTTTAAAACTGTGTTACCATCATGTTTTTAAAAACTATTCATTTTTATGAAATGAGATGAAAAGAGGAAGTATAAGCCCTAATTTGGAAATAACACATCTTTTGAATTTTGTAAAAAGCGAATCTGTTTAGTCGAGATAAGAAGAAGAATCCAATGTTCAAGACTTTCTCAATCCCAATTGTTTTCTTTTTGGATTTACATATTTTGTTCTAACTATGAAAGTTTGAACACACTCTAAATATTCAGTGGGGGGGTCAGATAGGGAATGTGAGGCTGTGATCCTTGTAGCATTTCTGAGTCCCAAGAGGAAAGGAAATTTCTCAGGCAGACAGATCTTATTGGACTTGAGCTGTAGGCTATTTTTTCAAATAGAGCAGAGTTATAATCATTTTCTATAATTGTGAGAGATAAGAAATGTTAGCAAATGACCTTTGTTCACAGTTGGGTGTTGTATTCTGACCTAAAACCTGAAATTAGATAATCATGGTTGTAATCATCAAAATACAGTATAGCAAAAGTAACCACTGTACATTTTTATAGCAATTAAATATAAGATTATATTTTTAGTTTTATAGCATTTAGTTAATTGCACTAACTATGCAGAAGTTCCCAAGTTACTATAAAATATGTATGCAGTATTCAGAAACACTCCATTGGATCATAAATTTGGTCTTATAAGCTAATATGTTCATTTTAGTAAATATTAATTAAATGCTTATTTTGACAAAGGGTACTTGGTCCACTACCAGGTGGACTAAGTGCAGCCTGCTTATGTAGTTAATGCTCATTTCCTATACTAAACCCCATATTCCTATACTAAAATAAAAGTTAATTTAAAAAAATATTTTTGGACCGGGCGCAGTGGCTCATCCTGTAATCCCAGCACATTGGGAGGCCAAGGTGAGAGGATTGCCTGAGCCCAAGGGTTCGAGACCAGCCTGGGCAACTTGGTGAGACCTCATCTCTACGATAAATCACAAAAACTAGCCGGGTGTGGTGGCGTGCGTCTGTAGTTCCAGCTACCTGGAAGACTGAGGTGGAAGGATAGGCTGAGGCGGAAGGATCGCCTAAGCCCAGCAGGTCAAGGCTGTGGTGGCTGTGAGTGTGCCACTGCTCTCCAGCCTGGTCAACAAGAGTGAGACTCAAACGCAAACAAAAAAAAGATTTTTAAAAATCTATTTATACATCAATGAATACTTAGGTTGTTTCCATATTTTGGCTATTATGAATAATGCCTTAATAAACATGGAAGTTAAAGTAAAAAAATATTATTTTGGAAGACATGGGGGAAACTTGAATGATCTCATCTTTCAAACAAAGCAAAATGAAACAGGAAAAACAAGGCAATCTTGGAATGTTTGAGCTGATGTCTGTCCTCTTTTTCCTTTCTGAATGTTGTGAAAAAGCCCTGGATGACTCAGACCTGGCTTTGCCACTTATCAGCTATGTAACTTTGGACAAATCACTTAGCCTCCTTGAGCTGCACCTTTAGTAACACTTGCCTCACAGGGCTGTCCTAGGTTTAATGAAAATAGTACCTTGCTCATAGGTGCCACTTGGAATTCGTTATATTTCCTTGTTATGTTCTCATTCTTTCAGGTGAATAGAGATCCTAAGAGAATTGAAGAAATTGGCCTGTTCACATTTCTTATGGATTCTGAAGTCCAAATAGATATCCTTAGTGCAAAATCAGTTGGTGATATGTATGGATCCACTGCCGGCCTCTTTTCTGTTCCATTCATCTTGTCTATCCTTCTGTTAATACTATACTATCTTGATTACTGTAGATTTATAGGAAGTCTTGAAATCATATAGCATGACTTTTCAAAGCATTGATAAGAAGTGGTAAGAGTAGGCATCTTTGTCTTGTTTCTGGTCTTAGGTGGAAAGTATTTAATGTGTCATCTTTAAATATGCTACTGTAAATTTTGTTTTTTTGGTTTTTTTTTTTGTTTTTTTGAGTTGGAGTCTCACTCTGTCGCCCAGACTGGAGTGCAGCAGCCGCTCCCAGCCACCGCAGCCTCGACCTGCTGGGCTCTGGCGATCATTCCGCCTCAGCCTTCCGAGTAGCTGGAACTACAGGCGCGCGCTACCGCACCCGGCTAATTTTTTGATTTATTGTAGAGATGAGGTCTCGCCAAGTTTCCCAGGCGGGTCTCGAACCCGCGGGCTCAGGCAATCCACTCACCTCAGCCTCCCAAGGTGTGGGATTACAGGCTGAGCCACCAAGCCCGGCTAGATTTTGTTTTTAATATTCTTTAGAACAGTTTTAGATTTACAGATAAATTGAGAAGATAGTACAGAGGGTTCTTATATATGCCACACCCATTTTTCCTGTTGATAACGTCTTGAATTGGTATAGTATATTTGTTACAATTGATGAACCAAAGTTGATATATTATTATTCACTAAAATCCATGTGTAGTCAGATTTTCTTAGTTTTTATCTAATGTCCTTTTTTTTTTTTTTTTTGGTTCCAGGATATCACATTATGTTTAGTTGTTGTGTCTCTTCTTAGCTTCCTCTTAGCTGTGGCAGTTTCTCAGACTCTTCTTATTTTTTATGACATTGACAGTTTTGAGGGATACTGGTCAGGTATTTTGTAGAATACTACAAAGCTAGAATTTGTCTGATTTTTTTTCTTGTGGTAACACTGGGGTTGTGAATTATTGGGAGGAAGACTACACAGATAAAGTACTATTTTCATCATGCCATATCAAGAGTATAGACTATCTATGTGATCTCTAATTGATGTTGACCTTGATCTCCTGGCTGAGGTAGTGTTTCTTAGGCTTCTCTGCTCTAATGTTCCTTCTTCCTCTTTTACCCAGTTCCATACTCGTTGGAAGAAAATCACTACATATAGCCTACACCTAAGAAATGGGAGTTATGCTCCTTCCTCCTTGAAAGTGGGATATCTACATGAACTATTTAGAATCCTGAATGGGAGATTTGTCTTTTCTCTCTCATTTATTAATTCACTTATATGTTTATATCAGTATGGACTCGTATTTATTTTATACTTTGGGTTATAATCCAAAACTATTCATTTTGCTGTTCAGAGTCATCCATCTTCAGCCATTGGGAACTCTTTCATTTGGCTTTTATGCTCCTTTGACATGCCCCAGTAATGTAGATTTGTTTATCAATCACTTCCTTACTGTCTGGCAGAAGATATTCTAGGCGCGTCTTATGTACGGAGTGCCAAAAAAAATATACACAGTTTAAGCATGACATTTGCTAAAAAAAAATGGCATTAATCAAATGAATGCTGGTATTACCATGCAACAGGCAAGACAGTTAAAGAAAATGGCAGAAGCACAGTTGAGCGAACATCATACTACACATTGCTACTGTAATTCAATTCAACTTTGAAAAGTAATACATAAATAACATTGCTTAAAATGTGTGTATATTTTTTTCATGCCCCAGTCCTGGAATCTTAGGAGGCTTGATTCTTTTTATTGGAGAATGGAATTAGAAACCAAGGTCTAAGTGCTAAGTATACTTGTTGCTACTGGGGTGGTGGTGGTGTTTAGGCCCCTATTTGGAAACACAAATATATATGTATTTACTCATCTGTGTATATATACATATCTATACGTAACCATTTTTATCTATATAAGTTAAACATGAGTTTATATTGATGTCTCTGACTCCAATTCGTCACTACACAGTTTTAGTCTCATCCTCTTGCTTACCTATATACTTTCGAGAGCAGTGAAAATTTGGCTCCCGATATCCATCATTCATTTCATTGTTCAGTGCCAGTGTACCTGGACAGCAGTGTCAGAATGATTAACTGTATCTCCATGGGAAACAACTTTATCAACTAGAATTCAGTATATATGTGCAGTTCCTTTTGCCTTCAGTCTTACAAATGCCCCCATTTCTAGAACTACTTAGGTCAGCACCTTTGACTTTCCACCTCTTTCAGTGATCTTGTTTCATATATTTGTAGTGCAGTTAAATGCTCTTATCATAGTCTGCTTTTATTTCTGGGATCTCCAACCTTTTAAATATATTTTTTAAGCATATATGTACATTAAGTTTCACTTGGTGTGTGCTGTAAAGTCCTGTGGGTTTTGGCAACTGCATATTGTACCTATCTACCATTATATTATCATACAGAATATTTTACTGCCCTCAAAATTCCTATGCTTCACCTCTTTATCCCTTGTGTCTTCCTCCCAAACCCCTAGCAATTACTAATTCTTTTACTGTCTTTATAGTTTTGCTTTTCTGGAATGTCTTGTAATTGGAATCATACAGTATATTGCAGCCTTTTGTGCATGCAAGTTGCTAAGAAACACATGCTGATTATCTGTAAATCATTTCATTCAGAGTTGAGCACATTATCAAAATTCCAGTTTTCTAAAATAATGGAAAGTGGATTTTTTTTCCTTTCTGTTCTTGTTGTTGTTACCTTATTTAGCAAATGTTCTGATGTGGCTTACATTTTTTAAAGTAAACTTTTTAGCTTTTTGCACAATGTCTTCAATTAGAACTGTTGATGTCTTCTTTGAACTCTGTGATTTTCTTTTATGACTTAAAACATTTTGTGTTTTCATACTGATGGTAATATTTAAAAATAAAAAGAATATTCTGGGTCATCTGGATGACCACCATATTGTGTCTTGTTATACAATCCTAGCCCACATGTGTATTTGGGTATATAATTGTCTTGAATCCCAAGTAGTTCTTGGCTAATAAGAAAAGCAGGTGTATTTAATATGCAATGAAGTATGGGCTTCCAAGAGAAGGCCGAAACCTTTCACTATGCACTGTATAAAGGATGTCTCCACAGCTGGAATAAAGAATAGCGGTGGAACCCCAAAGGACCTGTACCTTATCTTACCGTATTTGTGTTTGAAATAGCAATTTAGTATTCACAAAACAAACTTTATCTGTTAACATTATTGTTGTTAAATAGAAATTTAGTTTTACAGTTTTATTTTATATGAACATTTTCACACTATAAATTTAAAGAATACATACTTACATTTATTTATATTTAATTAAATATTTAAATACAGTAGCTTATCAATAGTGAGGAGTATAGAAGAATTTTTTTTAAACTTTAACTGTAACTGTTTACACCTGAAGATTGGGAAACAATGGCTTAGCACATGGCAGGTTTTCAGTAAATATTAGTAGTTGTTGTTATGGTTTTAAATAATTTGGGCTTTTTGTAATATACCAGTCTAGACTTGGCTGTTTTACCTTTCTCACATTTTGGCATGCATACCTTTCTGCAAGTCAGGCAAATTACTCTCTCCCTTCCCTTCCTTCCCACAGCCAACACAGTTCTTCTTAGCATGGTCAACACCAACTGCCCAGTTGCCAATCTAGTAAACATGGCATTTTCCACATTCCTTTTTTTGCTGTTTTCTTGGATTTTTTTTTTGTCTCTATCTTTGCTTCTATTTTTTTGCCCCTTTTGTTCTTTACATGCAAATGTTCTTTGACATTCTATCTTTACTCAAACTTTTCTTTGTTATATATTATTTTCATTTTTAAATTAACACACAACAAAATGGAGTGTGTGTGTGGAGGGGGGTATGCGCGTGTGTGTGTGTGTTTTGAGACAGGGTCTCACTTTGTTGCCCATGCTGGAGTACAGTGGTGCAATTATAACTCACAGCAGCCTCACACTGCTGGGCTCAAGTGATCCTTCCACCTCAGCCTCCCACGTAGCTGGGACTACAGACATGCATCACCACACCCAGCTAAATTTTTTGTAGAGATGGAGAGTGCAAACATTTGTCACACTCCTGGCCCAAAGTAGTGGGATTACAGACATGAGCCACCACGCCCAGCCCTAATTCTGTAAATTTCTACACATATATCGATTTGTGTAAATGGGGCACAGAACCATTCTGTCACTTCAAAAACTTCATCGTGCTATTCCTTTGTAATCACACCCTCTCCCATTCCTAACTCCTAACAACCGCTGACTGATCTGTCCTCTGTCACTAAACTTTTGTCTTTTGGATAATGTCATATAAATGTATCATACCTATGAACTTTTTCATTATTCCATTTAAATTTTTCTATTTTTTTTTACTGTAGCTTATTATAATGATTGTTTTAGTGATAACTAGTGATGACAGTATACATTCTTAAAATTTTGCGGTCTACTCGGACTCAATATTTAATCTCTTTAAATGGGATATATGACCCTATATCCTATCCTCCCTCTCTATGTTATAGTTGTCTTATGTATTATGCTTACATGCATTGATCACCAAATATTATAAGCTTTGTTTTCACTTTCAAACATATATTAAAGAAGACAATTGGAAAATATTGTATTTATCCAGATATCTACCATTCCTGTTACTCTTCTTTCATTTCTGATGTCTTGAGTTACTGGACTGTTTTTCTTCTGTCTGAAGAGCTTCCTTTAGCTGGTCTTTTAGAGTAGATCTGCTGACAATAGATGTTCTTGCTACTTCTTCCTGTAAGAATGTCTATTTCACTTTCATTGCTGAGGGATTTTTTTGCTGGTTATAGAATTATGTGTTGACAACTCTTAAGCATTTTTTTTCTTTTTAGTTGGTCTCACTCTGTCGCCCAGGCTGGAGTGCAGACACACGTATGGCCACCCCAGCATCGATTTGCTGGCTGCTGGCGATCCTTCCACCTCAACCTTCCAAGTAACTGGAACTACAGGCACGCAACCATGCCTGGCTAACTTTTTATTTATTTATTTATTTTAAAGACAAGTTCTCACCAAGTTGCCCAGGCTGGTCTCAAACCCGCGGGCTCAGGCAATCCACTCGCCTCAGCCTTCCAAAGTGCTGGGATTAGCCGGGCTCGGTGGCTCAGCCTATAATCCCAGCACTTTGGGAGGCTGAGACGAGTGGATTGCCTGAGCCCGCGAGTTTGAGATGTGCCTGGGCAACTTGGCGAGACCTCATCTCTACAATAAATCAAAAAAGCAGCCGGGCGTAGTAGCGCGCACCTGTAATTCCGGCTACTCGGAAGGCTGAGGTGGAAGGATCGCCGGAGCCCAGCAGGTCGAGGCTGCGGTGGCCGGGAGCAGCCACTGCACTCCAGTCTGGGCGACAGAGTGAGACTCCAACTCAAAAAAAACCCCAAAAAAACCAAAGTGCTGGGATTATAGGCTGAGCCACTGAGCCTGGCCTCTTTCAGCATTTTAAAAGTGTTATTATACTTCCTTCTGGCCTTTGTGATATCTGATGAGAAATCTACAGTCTTTGAAATCTTTGTTTTCTTATAAGTAATATATCATTTTTCTTCAGTTTTTATTTAATGTTTAATTTCAGATTCGGGGGTACACATGTGTATTCATTACATCAACATATTGTATAGTGGTAGAGATTTGGTTCCCAGAGAATGAACGTTGTACCCTGTAGATAGCTTCTGAACCCTAGTCCCCCTCCCTTCTTTCTTTGGTTTTTATATTGAAGATTTTTTTCTTTATCTTTAGTGTTCAGCAGTTTGGTTATGATATGTCTGGGCATGGATTTCTTTGTGTTTATCTCATTTGACATTCACTGAGCTTCTTAAATATGTAGTTTTATGGGGTTTTTTTGCTAAATGTAGTAAAATTTCAGCCATTATTTCTTCAAATGTTTCTTCTGACCCACACTCTTTTTCCTCCCTTCTAAGACTCTAATGACATGAATGTTTGACCTTTTCCCATGGGTCTTTGAGGCTATATTCACTTTTATTTTTCCAGTCTCGTTTCTCTTTATTGTTTAGATTGAATAATTTTTATTGAACTGTCTTCTAGTTCACTGATTCTTTCCTGTGTTTTCATTCAGCCGTTGAACCTGAGCAGTGAGTTTTCAAATTCAGTTATTATATTTTTCAGTTTCAAAATTTGGATTTGGTTCTTTTCTATATCTTCTGTTTATTTTCTGAGACTTTCTGTTTTGTTTTTTTCATTTGTTTCAAGAGTGTTCACTTTATTTTTTGGAACATTTTTATTATAGCTGCTTTAAAGTCTTTGTCAGATATTTCTAACAACTATGCTTCTTAGCATTGGTCTGTTGATTGTCTTTTCCTATGCAACTTAAGATTTTCTGGCTCTTCATATGCTGAGTAATTTTGGATTGTATCCTGGACATTTTGATTATTATGACTCTAGCTCTTGTTTAAATCCTACAGGGATAATTATATATATTTTGTTTGTTGTTTTGTTTGTTTGTTTGTTTTAGCAGGCAATTGTCCTGGTTGGGTTTAGGCCACAGAGTCCAGCTAGCTTTCTATGGGTTGTGGTTCTAGTGGCAACGAAGTTTTGAAAACCTTTGCAGTACTGTTTGAATCTGTCCCACATGTATACCGGCTAGTGGTGAGTCTTGGAGTAATCTGTGGGTTGGTACTTTGAGACTATGAAGATGCTGGTTGCCAATAACCTTTTACCCAGTGGTTTTACCATCAACTGATGATCCTTTCCTGAATTAGTTATTACATAGGTGGTTCTAAATGGTGAAAATCTTTGGACTTTGTATGGGTAATACATACAGAAAAACATGCAAGTCATATATAAAAGTCAGAATGGTGGTTACTTCCGGGAAAGAAAGAGAAGGTCATGATTAGATGGGAACACAGGACAGGAGGGTGGTATTAAGGTTTTTGCAACCTCCTTTTTTCTTGACTCAGGTATTTCCTAATGGGTATTTATTTCATAATAATTTGAACTGTACATTTTTTTTTAACTTTTTTGTATGTGAGTTAGAATTTTAGCATTAAGCTTTATAACAATTTATGTTTAGTATACATTTAATAGGTTCATTGCTTACCATGATTTATTGTGTATTTTATGTTATGAACTCTTGATTTCCTTTTTTTCCATTCTTTTTTTTTCAGGAATGGTATATGAATGGTATACACATATACTTTGGGGGGGATTTTATACTGTTATTTGTTTCTGAAACATTTTTCTGAGCTATATACTCAGAAAAATATTATATAATATAAAATTAGTGCTTAATATATATAAGATAGATATATACATATGCATATAGATACAAAAGCATATAAAAGTATTTGTATGTATGTTGTTATATTTTTTTGTAGCATGCAATTGTCCTGGTTGGGTTTAGGCCACAGAGTCCAGCTAGCTTTCTATGGATTGTGGTTCTAGTGGCAATGAAGTTTTCAAAGCCTTTGTAGTACTGTTTGAATCTGTCCCATATGTGCACCAGCTAGTGATAAGTCTTGGAGTAATCTGTGGGTTGATACTTTGAGACTGTGAATATGCTGGTTCCCAATAACCTTTCACCCAGTGATTTTAACATCAACTGATGATCCTTAAAAAAAAGAGAGAGTGGAAAAAAGGAAATCAAGATTTAATAATATGAAATATAAAATAAATCATGGCAAGCAATGGACCTATTAAATATACATCATACATTATGTGTGATATATGCACACATAATGGTCCATTTTGACACACAGTTTACTTTAGTTCTGAATACTTATGCTGGCATTCTGCAAATGGAAGCTAGTCCAGCAAATGACATCCTCAGACAGCATGTATTAGTGCAGCATGGGACAAATGCTCTCAGCCTTTTAGCCCTCCTGAATTGAGTATGTTTTGCATGCATTGTTTATTACTCTTAGTCTTTCTACCACTTATTTTGTATACTGACAGTTTAGAGTTACAATGGCTGACAAAAGTATGCAAGTGATATTGCTGAATCTGCCATGAAGAAATGTAGACAGATGATTTTGCTGGATTTTATGTTTTGGCTTTTTTTGAGTCAGGGTCTCACTCTGGTCACCCAGGCTGGAGTGCAGTGGCTTGATCATGGCTCACTGCAGCTTCAATTTGGGCTCTGGTGATCCTTCCACCTCAGCCTCCCAGTTAGCTAGGACTACAGGCACGTGTCACCACATCTGGCTAATTATTTTAGATTTTTTTTTTTTTTTGTAGAGACAAGGTCTCACTATGTTGCCCAGGCTGGTCGCAAACTTTGACCTGCCAACATGCTAGGATTACAGATGTGAGTCACCATGCCTGGCTGTTTTTGCTGGATTTTAGAATGCATGTTTTATAGCAACTCTGGATGATTTTTGAGTATACAAAGGCTGAAAAAATAAGTTTAGGAATCTGGAGCAATCCTTTGATGCTGTGAAGAATATCATAAGCCTCTCTGCAAAATGGGAAGACTAAACAAAAATGTGACTGAATGATAGCTAGGTGAAACTCTAGCCAAAGGCCTGCCTGTCTGTCGTGGCTTCAGGAACTCTGAACAGAGATGTGAGTGATCACTATCATGTGATACTCTAAGCACTTTGCTGTAACAAACCTGAACAGTTTGGCTTCATTTAGTGCTCCATTTCTGTGACTTCATTCCCTGTATTAATGAGACAGGTGAGTCTTCTCTGACTCCTTGCACAATTATGTCTTTCTCTTATCCATGAGTGTCCACCATAGCGTGGCTAGATTTTGAATCCTTGGATTGCGGTCTTTGTCCTCACATCTTTTTCACTCTGTTGTCTTCTTATAGGTAGTATTTCACAAAAATAGTCTGATGCCAGTTTAATGTTCTTTTGTTGTTGATAAGCTTCCTTTTCTTCTACCTACCATTTGAATGCTTGCAGAATTTTTCATTCTAAAATTCAGAAATTCCATAAGATAGTTCTAGACCATTTTCATTAATGTTGCTCAGAACTTGATGATTTTTTAAAATATGAACACCTAGTATTGTATTATCTTGGGGAACGTTTTTATTTTTTTATTTGGTTATTATTTCTCCTTCTGTTTTCCCTTATTCCAGTTTCTTATTTTTTGACTCCATTTTGTAATCCTCTCTAACCTTTCCCTGTGATTTCTAGGAGACTATTCAAGCTAATTTTCTAAATCTCTTACTTAATTTACAATCTGTTTAACTGCTTTCATCGTGGTTTTTACTTTGACAGTATGCTTCTGTCTGTATGTAGTGTTGTCTAGTAATCTTCCCTCATCCCCTCATTGTGTCTTGTCTCTCTGCTGTTGTTGCATTGGTATAGTGCTTTTGAATCTTGTTTTAAAGAGAGAAACCAGATACTTTTCAAGGTTTCCATTTTTCTTAAAGGAATTTTATTTTCTAAGGCAGAAGGAAAAAGGGGGAGAGAACATTCTTTTGAATACTTCTCAGATGTTCCTTCAATTTGAACTTGATTGATACCCATTGTCTGTTTGTTCATCTTCACACATAGGAATCCATGTGACGGGGGTCTGTCTATCATTAGAAGTCATGAAGGGTTCTGTCTTAGTGTAGGCCTCTGTTACATATTTTTTAGGCCCAGATGAAAGGCCTTGGTGTATGGTCAGGAGGAAGTAGGAAAGAAACCTGTGCTATCTGCCTAGCCTGGCCCACCAGGCTGTTTATAAGGTGTGAGCAGGTGTGATCAGGAGAAATTTGTCCTAGGCAAGGGAACGTTCCCTGTGCGTCCAAGCCTGAGTGGTTCCCAGAGAATCTGCAAGGGTCTTCTGGAGTTCCCTGCCAACTGCCCTGCTATAGAGTACCATAGGCAAGTCATTGCTTTTCCTTTGCTGAGTCACAGATTGGTCTTCCTTCTGCCCCCGTTTTCTGTAAGTATTTGGCACTTCTTCCTACTGTACAGCATTAGTAGAGGTCAAACCCCTCCCCCCCATTTTTACTTTCAATTGATATTTTCAAGTATGGTATCAATGATAGGGAATAGAAGGAGTTAAACTAATATCCTCAAGAAAAGCTCTTTCTTCACTGTTTTTTGTGTTTTTTTTTTTTAACATTTGTCTTCAGGCCGGGCACAGTGGTTCAAGCCTTTAATCCCAGCACTTTGGGAGGCCAAGGCAAGAGGATTGCCAGAGCTCAGGGGTTTGAGACCAGCCTGGGCAACTTGGTGAGACCTCATCTCTACAATAAATCAAAAAAATAAGCCAGGTGTGGTAGCACACACCTGTAGGTCCCACTGTTTGGAAGGCTGAGGTGGAAGGGCCACCTAAGTCCAGCAGGTCAAGACTGGGGTGACCATGAGCGTGCCACTGAACTCCAGCCTGGGTGATAGAGTGAGACTCCAACTCAAAAAAAAACAAAAAACAAAAAACAAAAAACCCATTTGCCTTCAAATATTATTAGCAATATAAGCAAAGGGCATAATAACATAATGACCTTACAATTGCCATTATAAAAAGGCACCAAATTCATTTGAAAATATACAGCAAACTCTGCCATTATATGGAATTTATTGAAGCTGTGATTGAGAGTAGAAAAAAATTATGACGTATAGTTGGAGTCAGATATTTTGATACTATATAATATTTCTTAATGCTTTTGATTCTGTTGATTTTGTGTCATATGTTACATTGTCCATTTTTTAATATTCTGTGCTGGAATGGCACTCACATCTCAAATTAACACGATAAAAATATAAGCTCCTTCTTGAAACCAAATACAAATACTTACCCGGAAGCAAGAGATCAGTTTCTCTTTGGAGGCTTTATTGTCAGAAATCTGAAATAGTCAGCTGGTTATTTCACAGCCTATACTCTGAAACCTGTATTTAATTTGTTCTTAACAGACTGTGGTTAGGGGAATTCCCACCTTAGTAGCTTGCGGTCTGCAGGGTGGGAATTCCCCTAGGCTCCCTGGCCTAAGAAATCTTCTGAGGTCATAGTAACTGACAAATGGAATGAATTCCATCAAACCAACCAACAGTGGCAGTATAAACCTATTAAAAAATAATTTGGCAATCTGTTTCAAAGTTCATGAAGCAGTCATAATTATACTTTGTTAACTTAAGGAAACGATACAAAAGAATAAAAATGATAATGAAGGAAAGAATTCATAGGCTCATTATTTAGAAATATAGAAACATTCTAAGTATTCAACAATGGGCTATTATTTAATGAATATTTAATTGAATGAGTATTTTGTAATCACTAGAAATTATAACTGAAGACTGTAGCTACATGAAAGAGTACAAATGATACCATTTTGGGGAGGAGGCTCATCTATTGCAATTATATGAAAATATATATGTTTTTGTCAAATCTTAGACGGGAACACATAGAAATGATTATAGCAGTTTTCATTCTGGGGCGTTTTGATAATGTTTACTTTTTTCCCTCATTTGCAAACTGCTAATAAATAATTTTTATAACTTAAAAAAGAGTTGTTTAAAAACAACAACAACTAGATATTGAAAGAAGTTTACCAACCAAAATGGAAAACTTTTGTACTTGGTTAAAACACTAACTAACCCCTTCAGTATTGAGTACTGATTTTTGCTGAGCTAATGTGCTATAAATTTGTCAATCTGCCTCAGTAATTTATGAATTTTATAAACCGAAAAAACATCTATCTAGAAACCCATTTAATATACAACAGCTGACATATTGTATTTATTGTCAGACAAGGCGTATTTTGCCCTTGGCTTTCTTATAGTAACAGAGGATTAGGCCTGAATTTTGTACTATGTATTGTGGCATTAAGACATCTCATGCAATCCTGACTATAATCAGTTGCATGGCTCAGCCTGTAATCCTAGCACTTTGGGAGGCCAAGGCGAGTGGATTGCCTGAGCCTGCGGGTTCAAGACCCGCCTAGGCAACTTGGCAAGACCTCATCTCTACAATAAATCCAAAATTAGTAGGGCGTGATAGCACACACCTGTACTTCCAACTACTTGGAAGGCTGAGGTGGAAGGATCGCCGGAGCCCAGGAGGTTGATGCTGTGGTGGCCGGGAGCATGCCACTGCACTCCAGTCTAGGCGACAGAGTGAGACTCCAACTCAAAAAAAAAGAAAGAAAAAAAAAACTCAGTTGCAACTGTACAAAACATGACTATTACTGTGGAACTGTCTTGATAGAGAATAAGGCATGAATCATGAAAAATGTCTACTTTCATATATGCTACTATAGATAAACTCAACCATGTTCTTTGCTGACAAGACAAAACAAATTACATATCTAAGTCCTCCTGTCACAGTTTAAGAAAAATACTATGCCCAGAACAACAGGATGTCACAAGATCTAGAAATCACTTGAGGACTTGCTAAAGTTTGGAGCTAAGTGTCTGTAGCCTAAAAGAGCAGACTACAGAGACATATGAGGAGAATTATGAAAGTAAGAACAGTGGTATCACATTGGTCTAGAAATAACTAAGGTATAGGTTGAAAGCAGGCAGATTTTCAGCTCAACATAAAGAACTTTGTAGTAAAAAAGTCATTCTCCAAATCTGCCATGGAATTGACTTTCCTATGAGCTTCCATGTTACCAGTCTTTGGGAATGTTCAGCAAAAAATTAGCCATCCCACAACGCAGCACTTTGGAAGGCCAAGTTGAGAGGATTGCCTGAGCCCATGGGTTCGAGAACAGCCTGGGCAACTTGGTGCGACCTTATCTCTACAGTAATAAATAAAAAAAACTAGTTGGGCATGGTAGCATGCGCCTGTAGTCCGGCTACTTGTAAGGCTGAGGTGGAAGGATCGCCGGAGCCCTCAAACTTTAAGAATCTTAGAAAATGCCGGAGACACCCTACAGAAATAGAAATAGGCAACCAAATCCTTATCAAAACTCCAAAAGCTCATGCCATAAGAGATAAGATTGACAAGTGGGATGTCATGAAACTGAAAAGCTTCTGCAAAACAAAAGAAACCAACAGGAGAACCAGGAGACAGTCCACGGAATGGGAAAACATAGTTGCCAACTGCATGTCTGACAAAGGCTTAACATCCAGGATCTACAAGGAACTCAAAGTGGCCAAAAGGAAAAAAACAAACCGCCCTATTAAAAAGTGGGCTACGCAGGCAACCCCTTTGGGTACCCTCCCACTGTGGGAGCTTTTCTGCCCTCTTAATAAATCCTGCTTTCAAAAAAAAAAAGTGCACTACACAGGTTCGAGACCAGTCCAGGCAACTTGGCGAGAACTCGTCTCTATAATAAATAAAAAATTAACTGGGCATGGTAGTGCATAACCATAGTTACAGCTACTTGGAAAGCTGAGACAGAAGGATTGCCAGGGCCCAAGCAGTGTGGGGGACCAGCCCCCGCGGAGAGATTTAGAGTGTCCCTGGAAGGTGTGGTGGCGTCGGCGATTATTCGTGGGGAACAAAGGGATTAGACTTCTGTCTAGTGCAGGAGCCGATACACTGGACTCCTGTCTAGTGCAGGAGCCGATTCTGCAGGAGAGATAGATATAGAGAGAAAGAAAGAGAATGGACCACTGTTCAAATGGATTGAGCAGAAGCTGTTTAATGGAGGTTTTCATGCTCCTTTTATCCTAAATTTTCACGGGTTAAATCACAAGACTTTCACGTGAGCACAAAG
>CAUYQG010289863.1:0-20690 GCA_963574415.1 Tarsius wallacei
GTAGTTCCAGCTACTTGGAAGGCTGAGGCGGAAGGATCGCTGGAGCCCAGCAGGTCGAGGCTGCGGTGGCCGGGAGCGGCCACTGCACTCCAGTCTGGACGACAGAGTGAGACTCCAACTCAAAAAAAAAAAAAAAAAAAAAGAAAGAAAGAAAGAAAGTGACAAAACTAGTATATGAACACAGTCAATCTGGACCCAGAGTCTGTGCTCTTAACATAATACTGCCTCCTATTACATTTCTCTTTCATTTAAAAATTTTAACAACCATACATTCCTTTTAACAGAGGCAAAAGAAAGCCAGGTGTGGTGGTTCACCAGTACTTTGGGAGGCTGAGGCAGGAGAACTGCTTGAGACCAGAAGTTTGAGATCCAGCCTGGGAAACACAGTGAAACCTTGTTTCTACAAAAAAAAAAAAAATTGGCCAACCGTGGTGACAGGTGCCTATAGTCTCAGCTACTCAGGAGGCTGAAATGGAAGGATCGCCTGAACCCACGAGGTCAAGACTGCAGTGAGCCACAATCATACCACTGCACTTCAGTCTGCGCCACAGAGTGAGACTCCAACTCAAAAAAAAAAAAGTAGCCAGGCTCGGTGGCTCAGCCTGTAATCCCGCGCTTTGGGAGGCTGAGGTGAGTGGATTGCCTGAGCCTGCAGGTTCGAGATCCACCTGGGCAACTTGGCGAGACCTCGTCTCTACAATACATCAAAAAATTAGCCGGGCGTGGTAGCGCACGCCTGTAGTTCCAGCTATTTGGAAGGCTGAGGCAGAAGGATCGCCGGAGCCCAGTAGGTCAAGGCTGCGGTGGCCGGGAGCAGCCACTGCACTCCAGTCTGGGCGACAGAGTGAGACTCCAAATCAAAAAAAATAAAAATAAAAAGTATATGCAAAGGAAAATGCCAAGAAAAAGCTTCTGCAAAAATGCAAAAAGCCAGGGAATAATCACTATCCATGGCTACCACATTCCAGACCAAAGGAAAGCTTGAAAGAAAAGTGTCAGGCAATTTTTACAAGTAAAATGCTCATTTTCTCAAGGTAAACAAAAGATTAAAGATATTTTAAGAAAGAAGCTGCCCGGGTATTTCCGTGTTGCTTCCACAAAACTTTTTAGAACCAAATTATATCTCGGCACACCCTGATCTTACAGGGGCAAGAAGAAATGAAGCAGGTCTTCAGAACCTCCCCGGCTTTTCCTGTCTCAGCTCCACCCATCTGGCTTCTCAGGCCAAGCACTTTAATCTTGACTCTTATACCCCACATCTGGTCCTCAAAAAATTCTGAGTACTCTACCTTCAAAATATATTTCAAATCAACCATGTCTCACCACCTCCAATGCTTCCACTTAGACTAAGCAACCATCAACTCTCACCTACAGCAGCATTCTAGTTTAGCTGGACTTCTTAATTCTACCCCTAAAATCACTTATCTCCTCATCAGGTATGGAACTGAAGTCCAAATTTCCCAGCATGGCTTATAAATCCATTAGTATCACAGCCCTCCTCTCTTGCTATATCCTGACTGGATCATTCCCCAGTGTCCATATTCCAAACACCTTCCTGCTGCCATGCATGCATAGCCTGCTCCCTGTATGTGGCCACCTAAGATTTCCCCAAAGGCTGCTGGTGCCCTACCCTTACCTCTCTGATCTTATTTCTGAGTATGCTGGCTCAATTTCCAACTGCCAGCAGTTGCACCTCTTTGCCCAAGGGTGGTCTATTGCTGCTGGAGGCCACTTTCCCTAAGTAAGACAGGCCAACAAGTGCTGGGAAGTAATGCAGTGGTTGATGCTGCTACTGTATAGATTAGAAGTCGGCAGACAACAGCCCATGGGTCAATTCCAACCCATGACCTCTTCTGGCATAAAGTCTGCAAGTAAGAACAGTTCTTATACTTTTAAAGGGTTATATAAAACAAAAACAGAAAACAAAAAGAATATGTGACAGAAACTGCATGTGGCTGGCAAGGCCTAAAGTATTTACTTTCTGGCTAGTTATGGAGTTTGCAGATCCTTGGCCTAGACAGCCCAGCCCCCCCACACTCAGGTGGGTATAGCACTATTTCTCAGCACTCCCAGGAGAATTACTCTGGGCCCATGGTGGTAATCTGCTGGTTGATGTGCCTTCCCAGACATCTCACTTTCCCACCTCCCTACCTGTATTCATTTCCGCTTGTACATGAGCTACTTGCACTCAGATCATCTCAAAGGGAGTTCAAACTAAAGCTTGTGTTTTATAAGTCCAATGGAATAATGTAGCATGTACTGAGGACTTGGAGCATTGGTTCATGTGTCATTCCTCCTCCCAGGGACAGGTTCTTGACTACCAGCACCCCTAACCCTTGCACCCCAGGACCTGGCCTTCCCCTCTCAGGCCAGGTGTTGCATCTGCTGCCACCCCCTGGCAGGGACCTGGATGCAAAAACAAGAAGGGTTGGGATCAGACACTCCCCCACCTCCTCACTGTGTCTTGGGTGGTGAAGCAACAACCATCCCCATTCTGGGATGACAGCACCATAACACATCTAGTGGGCATTTTGGTGGGGGCACACCTTTCACCTCCTCCCAAAGTACATTTTAGTACCTTTAATGGTACTTTTCTCCTGCTTTTTGAATAAGCAGCCCTGTGTTTTCATGTTGCGCTGGGTCTGGCAAATTAAGCAGATGGTCTTGGCTCTACACTCTACACTCACTCCCAATCACCTGTGATGGGAAGCTCAAAAGTCACTAAGAACACACAGAGGGAGCAACCAGCCACAGAAATGACTCAGAGATGTTGCGCAAGACTCTTCCCTGGAGATACCAAGGAATATGGGAGATAGTCTCTCTCTTCCCTTCCCAGGGAGAACAATGTCAGATTAAGGGTGGGGTAGTGAAAGACTAAAGGGGATATTTCTGAGCGCTAACTGCCACTCTGTTTGAGGAAATTTTGGGTGATCAAGGAGTCTCTGATCTCCTACCGGGCTTTGAGAGCTTTTATGGAGCTTGTTTGTAAGGCCAGAGGTAACTTCTCCTTTGGAAGAGGCTCTGGCATTGGAATGTAAACAGATTAGTGTTATGGAGCAGCTGCAGGGGGCTGGCCACTTGGGCTCTCTTGGGTCCAGGCTTTAGGGCACAGGTCAAAGGTGCTTTGGGACTTCATTCTCAGCTATCCAGCCTGGTTCCCCGCAACACAGACACAAACAGGGCTTCAGTTACTCAGAATTCTTTCTTGCTCACAAAAAAAAATGTAAAAATGGGTCAACAGAGTAGCCATATGGACACAGAAACAGGGAAGCCATTTCACAGCCCCCAGTGTGCACACCCTCTAAGGGGCCATGGGGATCATGGAGAAATCTGTGATGTGGTCAGACAGGAAAGAAGCTGAGAACCAGAGGACTCACAACCAAGAAGCCCACCCTCAGCCTGAGGGTACTGCTTCCAGCAGAGAAAAAGGAGTAGGAAAGGGGCCAAGTCTGTTCTCAAACACCTGCAGGATTATCATCTTCAGGAGGTTTAGCACAGCCTGTGATTCCAACTTCCTCTCCAGGTTTCAACCCACCTTTTCTCACCATGAGCAGCAACTTGTAGACTCACAAGTGACTCAGTAACTCACATTACTCTCTGACCTGCACACAGGGCAGTTCAGCTACATGGCACCCAGGCGCTCTTCCTTCACCCCATGGTGCACCTACTGCTACCAGGGCAGTTCCAGAACAACATTACCCTCTGCCTTGCTGAGCTGCTGCTGGGAGACATCTCAGGTCCCGGTGGCCTAACCTCTAGGAGATATAAACAGACACCTCTTGTCACAGTGCCTATTTGCTACAAGTTTCATCATACTTTCCCAGAGGAAAGAGCAGTCACCGCACCCAGATGCCAGGCAGGAAGAACAGCTAACTATAGCTCACCTGAAAGGCTCAGCATTGAGGTTATTTGAAGTAGTGTTCTTGGCTCTCAGTCACGGAAACCCACAGCCTCAACAACAGCTCAGAGAATAAAGTCACATCTCCTCAGTGCTGTTAGATGGGAGTCTGACTTCCCATAAATACATGCTCGCTTTCACTCCCCAGATTCTTCCACCTGATAGAGACAAGCACACTCCCTAAGCTATCATTGATCACTACCCACTCTAGTACTATATGTACTTTCTCTGGGGTGATGCAGTGGTGGTGAACCAGGGATGAGTGCAAAGTATTTCTGCAGCTCAGGTGGCTGCTAGACCTGAACAGGGATATTAAGTGAAGTAATCCATTGGGTTCAGGCTGAACAAGTTTCTCATCCCAGGAAAAATAAAAGGTAAGCAATTAAATGGAACCTGAATATCTCAAAAAGCTACTAAAAGCTGTCTATTTTTGTTTTTTGTTGGTAACCAGATGATCTGGCAGAAGGGGGAACTGCTCTGAACAGAAAAGCTTCCAGAGTAGAAGACAGTGAGGCTTGTATTCCTCAGACTTTAGCTCAGTCCACAATCTCCAGTCTACTGGCCATAAAATCCCAGAATTTATGGATTCTCTTACGCAACCTTTATTGTCTTTAGAGGCTGAGAGATTTCACCAAGTCTTAGAAAATTTTTCTTAGGTCAACCAAGTTTTTAAGAAAGAGGGAAAAAAGCAACCTCAAGATAATATGGTAAAGATATTGGTTTGGGAAAATAAGTACATAGCACTAAGAATGTGACAGTGGCCGGGTGCGGTGGCTCACACTTATAATCCCAGCACTTTGGGAGGCCAAGGTGAGAGGACTGCCTGAGCCCACAGGTTCGAGACCAGCCTGGGCAACTTGGCAAGACCTCATCTCTACAATAAATTAAAAAATTAGCCGGGGATGGTGGTATGAGCCTGTAATTCCAGCTACTTGGAAAGCTGAGGCAGAAGGATTGCCTGAGCCCTGCAGGTCAAGGCTGTAGTGGCCGTGAGCATGCCACTGCATGCCAGTCTGGGTGACAGAGTGAGCTCCAACTCAAAAAAGAAGAATGTGATAGTACAGAAAAGCCTTTCCTCTTCAAAGAATTCAAAGAAGAACAGTGTGACAACAAGAGGAAACCATAGTGCCCACAGAGGGTGAAACCAAAGGAGGCCAGCAGCAGCCCAGAAGGGCATGCCAGGGTACTAGCCCACCCTTTTGCTAGGGGAGTGCGGAGCTGAGCTGAATGCTGAATGACCACCACCTTAAAATAGTAAGGGAGGTGAAACAGATGCCACATATTCTTCTGCAAGTCTTAGCTTGGGTGTACTCCTCCTAGGAAGCCTCCCGGACATCTTCTCTCGTTGCACCAAAGTTATGTCACATCTGCTATGCATTTCATCCAATGACACTGGGCTGAGACTGGGTTTTTGAGAGGAGGGACTGTGTCTCCATATCATGGGTCCTGGCACAGTGCTTGGCACATAGTTTAAGGTGTCTATAAAACCCACCTTTATGTTCTCTCCTCGATTTCTGTTGAGTAGGGCCACTCACCTCATAAAGCTTCTCTGTTCTCTATCTAGGTAGATCCTACCTGGCCCACCACAGCTAGAACCCCTCTTTCTCAGTCCTCTTGTTAAGGAGAAAACTCTCTACAATGAAAAGTATCAGCACCAGTGTTCTTCAAAGAAGTTCATACCACTATAGTAGAGTGGAGAAAGTACAGGTTTTGATCTGTCACATGGACCTGTCAGCTACAGCACCTACCACTTACTGGACCTCCATGCAAGCGTCAGTTGTTTTTTTTTCATGAGCTGGAGTCTCACTCTGTCGCCCAGACTGGAGTGCAGCAGCCGCTCCCGGCCACTGCAGCCTCAACCTGATGGGCTCCGGTGATCCTTCCGCGTCAGCCTTCCAAGTAGCCGGAATTACAGGCGCGTGCTACCACGCCCGGCTAATTTTTTTTTGATTTATTGTAGAGATGAGGTCTCGCCAAGTTGCCCAGGCGGGTCACGAACCCACAAGCGTCAGTTTTAAAAGAACTAAGGAATGATAATCATCTCCAAGGATGTTACCAGAGCAAACATGAAATGCTATGTGTGACAGCACCTGAAGACCTACACAACTAATGGTCAATGAAGATTAGTCTTCCTTCTTCCCTACCAGCCAAACACATTCTGTGCTTTACCCATCCCTTTCTCAGGACTGAGGTTCAGTCAAGTACACCTGGGAAATATAAGGTGGGCATCTGCCCACCTCAGGTGCACCTGGGCTGTACTGGTAGTTGAATACTGTCATTATCACATCTGCCTATTCCTCAACCCTCCATCCCATTCTAATTCACCCCAAGCTATGGAAATGTTTTCCATCCTTGAAACCTTAGCCATCTCATAAAGTACCAGAGGCCTTCATGTCATACATCCAAGGACAGTTTATTTGAAAATGCTTGTATGATATCAAATTATTCATTCAAAGATAAGCTCCAAGTGCACCCAAGCAGCTATTACACATAGCCTATGGTCCCCACCCAGGAAGCTGCCTGACCCCTGCTATACCCAATCCCCAGAGGATGAGTGGCAAAGAGGAAACATCCTTCCCTTTTCCCGTAGCTAGAGCTGTCTCTGCGAAAAGGGAATACCTTTCTCTTCTACTTAACTCCCTTCAACAGGCTATCCCAGTGATAATGACCATATGTGCCAACATAAACAGCAGCAATAAAAATTAGAATAGAAAACACTTTTAGCTCAGAGGTGTGGCAGAGGAATTTTCCAGAAAGACACAGCCTAGTGGTTCCCAGTGTGTGGTCCCCAGGTCTGGAAATCTGTTACAGAAGCAAATTCTTGGGCCCACTCTAGACCTAAAGAATCAGAAACACTGGAGTGATGCCCAACAATCTGAATTTAACAAATCCTACAGGTGATTCTGACGCTAGCCTACATTTGAGAACCACTGTTTTAGCACACAGACCATGCCTACAAAAATATGACTTTAAAAGAGAAAGAGATAAGTTAACTTAGAGGAAAAAGCCTCAAGAGCTAAGTTCTCAGAGCACTCCAAATTCATCTCTTACAGGACATAGTTACAAGTATTTTGTACATCATGTACAACACAGTTTAGCAAAGTTTAAACACCAATACAGCTGGGTGTGGTAGATCACGCCTGTAATCCCAGCACTTTGAGATGCGGAGGTGAGAGGGCTACCTGAGCCCACAGGTTCAAGACAAGCCTGAGCAACATGGCGAGACCTCATCTCTACAATAAATCACAAAATTAGCCAGGCATGGGGGCACATAACTGTAGTTCCAGCTACTTGAAAGGCTGAGGCAGAAGGATCACCCGAGCCCAGCAGGTCGAGGTTGCAGTGGCCATGAGTGTGCCACTGCACTCCAGCCTGGGCAACAGAGTGAGACTCTGACTCAAAAAACACAAAAGCACACCAATACAAACACACTGAGCCAGAATAAGGCTGGGTGACAGAGTGCCACCCAGGCACCAGAGTCCCTAAGGCCTGGACATGAACCCCAGTTTCCCTAATTATTAGTTGTGTGGACCAGGCAAACCTCTAAGTTCCCATCCCTCGATGTTGAATGGAAATACAACTGAACCACTTCCTAAGGTTACTGTGAAAACTGATGAGACACTTAATTACATAACTAAAACAATAACATAGCACCCAGCAGGAAACTCTCAGTGATGTTCACCATTCCTATTGCTAATTAGGGAAGAACTTGAGACCATTAACAACTGAACTAAACAGGGAATTCAGCCTTGAGTCCTCCCCTGCCCCCTTCAGCACAACACTGAAATCTCTACAAACGTTAGGCAATGAATCTGGAAAACAAAACTTTTCCAGAGAAAAGGATAATAAGATGGGCTCTTTTCTTGACTGTCAGTGTTCTAGAGCCAAAGGGGTCATCAGATATCATCTTACACTAAACCCTTCAGAGTCAGTCTTCCGGCTTCTATGAGGCCCTGTGAAAGACCGACAGAAACCAAAGGCAGCTGTAGCACTCACAACAGTCCTTGGCAAGCGCAGCAGGCCCCAAGACTCCACAAGAGATCAAAGGAAGCTCCACACGAACACAAGAAAGTGACTAGGAAGCAGAGAAGCAAGTCTCTGAGGTTAACGGAGAGAGGGTATCCAAGAACTGCTCAAATGGGCTTAACCTTGCAACACTCAAAGAAGGTTCCTGCTTCGCCAGGTACTAAAAGGAAACTGTTACTATTGAGAAAGAAAATTAAAATATCATGTCTTTCAATTACCTCATAGTTCCTTAGAGGTGTCAAAACATTATTTTGAAATAGAGTACTAGTGATATGCGTAAATCTGGCAAATCACTAAGTCAGGGCCAGCCTGGGCTATTTTAATTTACTGGCTAAACACCCTAGGACTAGAGTTCTCCACTCAGAAGTTTCAGTGAGCCCAAGTTCTCACTGTGTAACAAGCACACAGTTAAGGGCTCCATAGCAGTTGGGGCTAGGAAGCCTATTGTCCCAAAACACTGGCTCACCATACCCAGGGCAACACAGAAACATACCAGCAGGCTAAGATGCAAAACCCTGTGAAGAGGATGATGGGGATGGGGTAAGATGCACAGAGCAGTCCATGGTTGTAGAAGGCCCGAGATATCTTCTCACGCAGCCTTTCAGTCAGGGTCATCCTCAGCTGAAGTCACCTTGCTGCCATCCCGGGAAGTGACCATGGATCAGCCTGGTACACGCTGGACAGCACTGACAACGGGCATCTACAGGTACCTGGTCAGAAAGGAGAAAAACCAATTAACAAAGAGTACTTGGCTCTGCACGCTAGGGTTACAGGGGTAGTGGCAGTTATGTGGTTGGGGAATGGTTTCAGGATGTCTATATGCAAGGTCTGGAGACCTCCATACATACACACACACACACACACACACACACATATCTTAGTCATCTTTCAAGTGACTGTGGGTTACTCTCTACTCAGTCTAACCAAAGAAGCCAAAGAACTCCCCTCCAACTCTGGTAATAAACTCTCAACCCTCTTCCATATTAGGCGTTGCTAAAAGGCTACTCCTCAGAGGGCATTTTTCTCACATGTGACACAGAAAAGCATGCCTGTGGAGTAGACAACAACCCTCAGCTGCTCTCTGCCAAATGAGCATTCCTACCCACCCTCCTCTGTGCACAGGCCAGATCAAAAGAAAGCTTGGGAAAAACCTTTACACAGGGATGCCAGCCCAAAAAACACATTCTTGTAGAAATAGCGATTCAGTGATAAATAGTATTCCATGGGGTCAGCCCTCAAAATAAAAACACCAAGAAAAGTCCCTGATATAAAAGTCACCAAAACAAAATCACTCTGGCAGCAGTATTAGGTGGAAGTCTTTGCTCCTGGTCCTGCATTGTCCCTGGGAACATGAGGGCAGAGGGCCCCTCCTGCGTCCACCTGCTCAGCAGCTATCTCCTTCTTTGAGCAACAGCAGTCAAGTGTGGCTCAGAGGAACCACCTCACTCCACAGGATTTAGCCTGGATAGACTATCAGTCAAGATGCCCCTCCCTGAGCCAAGCTATACCAACTGGGCCTTTCTTCCTGGACTTTAACTTCTGAACAGAAAGAAGCAAGAACTGGATATTCGTGGTGCTTATTCATCCCCAGGTTACTGCTCCCAAGATCCCCAGGCTATTCTGGCTCCAGTCCTTTCTGAATACTGGCTCATCAGCTTTTCTTTTGAGTCTGTAACCCATTCCATATCCTTCCAATAAATCCTCCTTTTGCTTTTTAACGTTGATTTTTGTTGCTTGCAAACAAAGAACCTCAAAACAATAAAATCATAATATAAAACTCTAGAGGGCCAAGGGATCTAGAATTATCTTTCTTACTGAGTCCTCCAATGGAATCCAAGTTAAAATCTATTTCTCTTATTTCATGTTGCAGTTTTCTTTGTTCCGTGCTAAAGGGAACCTGTCCAGACATGTCTTGGCTTAACTACACACACTGATGAAAATCCAGACTAAAAAGATGACTCCTCGTAAGTGTCAAGACCAGAACTGAGAAGCAAAAGGAATCATACCATAACCAATTCACAAGCCAGAAGGAATGGCTATCACTCCTTTCATCTTTCTTTTCCCATTATTTTTGCTTTTTAAAATGTTCTAATTCCTAGTTATTCAAACTCCTTCTGAAAGCACAAGCCTCAAGTGCACATTCAATTTTCCAGTTCAGGAAATTATAAAGAAATACAAGAAATCCTCTGTAGGTCTGTTCAATCAGCAATGGATAGAGGAGGCAGCAGGTGACAGCCACTGGTCTATGGAGCAGAGGTGTTCACAATAGCTTCACCATTCACAAAGCTTACCCAAAGCATGACAGAACAAAGTCTCAAGCAGTGGACCCACACATGGCAGGAGGCTAATTATAGTGTTCACTGCCCAGCATATACAAGGACTCTGAGAAAGCAATGTTCTGCTCCTGTTCCCACCCCTCCCCTCATCCTGCCACTAAGGGAAAAACAAACACAAAGGACACTATCAAGAGGATTCCTGGCCAGATATGGTGGCTCATGCCTGAAATCCCAGCACTTTGGGAGGTGGGAGGATTGCTTGAGGCCAGGAGTTCAAGATCAGACTGGGCAACATAATGAGATCCCATCTCTACCAAAAAAAAAAAAGAGGATTCCCGAAGACTAATGACCATAAACCAGTTGCAGTGTTTCCAGCCACCATCCTTGACAAGCCCCACATCTCCTCCTTTAAATGTTCCCCAAGATCAGACCCTCCAGGGAATTCTGATCCTACTAATCCCAATCCTCTACCCAGGCCTTTCTGGCACACACATCAACAACACAGGAGGAGGGACCCACCTTTGCAGTCCAGCTCTTACACTTAGAACTATCAAACATGAGAAAAAGCTATCTAAATCACTTCCATTCTGCAGCAAATACAAATATTTAACTTCCACTGATCTTTATTAGTTACACTAAGTTAATTTTCACAGCACCTGGAAAACACAGAAATCCAAATTCTAGCTCATTACACAGCCCACCTACCTGAACCTAGCAAGAGACACTATTCTTCTCTACTCCACAGTATACACAAAGCTATTTCAAGGCAAAATTTACCCAACCTGAACCAAAAACCTGTTTTTCTTACATTGCCTCATACTTATAGGTTGCTTTAGATCAAAATCTACAGCTCTGCTTCCTGAATTTAAAGAGACACAGTATCGCCCTGAAGTCCTGAGTGAACCACATTACAAAACATCCACAATCATGCTGCCTGCCTCTGCAGAAGACCCCACTACAAGCAAAGGCAAAGGAGCTTATTAAAACCCAAATTAGGGCGCGGTGGTTCACACCTATAATTCCAGCACTTGAGAGGCTAAGGTGAGAAGACTGCCTGAGCCCATGGGTTTGAGACCAGCCCGGGCAACTTGGTGAGACCTCATCTCTACAATAAATCAAAAAATTAGCCAGGCGTGGTGGCACATGCCTGTGGTTCCAGCCACTTGGAAGGCTGAGGCAGAAGGATCGCCTGAGCCCAGCAGGTCAAGGTTGCAGTGGCTGTGAGCGTGCCACCGCACTCCAGCCTGGGTGACAGAGTGAGACTCTTACTAAAACAAACAAACAAACAAAAAAAAACCCCTAAATTATGCTGTTACATGTGTAAAGAAAAAACACTGCTGGAAACAGGACAGAAGAACAGCCCCGAGCAAGCCTACAGAAAAGACAGGCCAGGATCAAGTCAGGCACATGGGTTCAGAAGATGAGAGCGTGAGAGCAGAGTGGCAAAGCAGGCTCGTGTCACCTTGGCAAAAGCTTGCTTAAGGTGCCCAAGACTCGGAACTCATCCCAAATGAGATAATATTAGAAGTTTTGGAAAAACACACACACACACAATAAACTCCCGTAAGACACGATTTTAAAATGAGGAGTCTATTTATTTCATTTTATTATTTTTATTAATTTAATTTTATTTTTAAAGCAGTATTTATTGAGAGGACAGAAAACCTCCCACAGTGGGAGGGGACCCAAAGGGGTTGCCTGGGTCTATTAATTTTATACCTATATTCACCAAACTCTCAGCATTTATAATTCTCTTCAAACAACTCACACATATTAAGAGTCAACCAAGAAAAAAAATGTACTAGCGGGGCACAGTGGCTCACGCCTATAATGCCAGCACTTTGGGAAGTCAAGGTGAACAGATTACCTGAGCCCATGGGTTTGAGAACAGCCCAGGCAACTTGGTGAGACCTCATCTCTACAATGAATTTTTTTTTTAAATTAGCAAGGTGTGGTAGCGCGTAAATCAAAAAACTAGCTGGGCGTGCCTGTAGTTCCGGCTACTTGGAAGGCTGAGGCGGAAGGATCCCCGGAGCCCAAGAGGTTGACGCTGGGGTGACTGTGAGTGTGCCACTGCACTCCAGCCTGGGCGACAGAGTGAGACTCCAACTCAAAATAAATAAATAAAATAAAAAATAAATGTGCTAAAGATCAAGACGGTGAAGAAAACAGATGAGGGTAGAAGGAAAGATGCAAAAAACTATACAGACTACAAGCTCTGCCCCAAAACCTTTAGGATCATTCGTTGAAAATCCTTACTATCTCCCCCAAGCTTCAGCCACATTAGGCCTATGCTTGTTCTCACCACAAATGTTTACTGACTACCTCGTGTCTCTGGAATAAATGCCTACAAGTGTGACTGCTGGGTTGCATGGTATGTTTAGGTTTTCTAAGAAACCGCTATATTTTCCAGAGTGCCTATACCATTCACATTCCCTCCAGCAGCATATAAAAAAAAAATCGAGTTTCTTCATATCCTCAGCAGCATTTGATATTGCCACTATTTTTTATTTAAGCTGTACAAATAGGTACGTACTGATATCTCATCAGACACTAATTTGAAATTCCCTAATAACTAGTGATATGGAATATTTTCTCATGTCTTTATTTGCCATCAGCATATTCTCTTTATAAAATGCCGCTTCATTTTTTTTTTTGACAATTTTCAAATTGGACTGTTTTTTTTTAGTTGGAGCCTCACTCTGTTGCCTAGGCTGGAGTGCAGTGGCATGCTCATGGCCACTGCAGCCTCGACCTACTCGGCTCAGGTGATCCTTCCACCTCAGCCTTCCAAGTAGCTGGGACTACAGGCATGCACTACCACACCTGGCTATTTTTTTTTTTTTTTTGAGTTGGAGTCTCACTCTGTCAATCAGGCTGGAGGGCAGTGACACGCTCCCGGCCACCGCAGCCTCGACCTACTGGGCTCAGGTGATCCTTCAGCCTCAGCCTTCCAAGTAGCTGGAACTACAGTCATGTGACATCATACCCAGCTAGTTTTTTGATTTACTGTAGAGATGAGGTCCTACCAAGTTGCCCAGGCTGGTCTTGAACCTGTGGGCTCAGGGAGTCCTCTCACCTTGGTCTCCCAAAGTGCTGGGATTATAGGCGTGAGCCACCGTGCCTGGCTGGAATTATTTTTTTATGTTTGTTTTTTTAAAAAAAAAAAAAAAACGCTAATTGAGATATAATTCACATACACATAAAACCCATCTTTTAGAATATTAACATAATTGTGCACCCATTACCACTATTTAAACCCATAACATCTTTACTACCCAAAAAGAAACACTACGTTCATTTGCAATCACTCCCTATTTTCTCCACCACCTAGGTCCTGGCACTCAATGGTGTACTTTCTGTCTTTATAGATTTACCTATTCTGGACATTTCATATAAATGGAATCATACAATATGTGATTTTTTTCGTGACTGGCTTCTTTCACTTAGCATAATGTTTTCAAGGTTCAACCATGCTATAGCAAGTATAAATACTTCATTCCTTTTTATGACTATTTCATTAAATGTCACATTTTGTTTAACTATTCATCAGGTGATAAACATTTGGGTGGTTTTATTGTGAATAGCGTTGTGATGAACATTCCAGAGGTTTTTATTTGAACATGTCTTTAATTTTTTTGAGTATATTAATTCTTAGGAGTGGAATTGCTTGGTCATAAGGTAATTTTTTCTAGTGTTTTCACCTAAAACTTGTATAGTTTTACATTTAAATCTGTGATCCATTTGAATTAAATTTTTTAACAAGGTGTGAGATTGAAGCTCTCTTATTTTTTGGTCTATTGATAGCCAGTTGTTCCAGCACTATTTGCTGAAAAGACTATCCTTCCTCCATTGAATTGCCTTGACAGGTTTGTCAAAAAACAGCTGGCAGGCATGGTGTCTCATGCCTATAATCCCAACATTTTGGGAGACTAAGTAAGCAGATTTCTTGAGCCCAGGAGTTCAAGACCAGCCTGAGCAACATAGCGAGACCTCATTTCTTTTTTTTTTTTTTTTTTGAGTTGGAGTCTCACTCTGTCACTCAGACTGGAGTGCAGCGGCTGCTCCCAGCCACCACAGCCTCGACCTGCTGGGCTCCGGCGATCCTTCCACCTCAGCCTTCCAAGTAGCTGGAACTACAGGTGCGCACTACCAAGCCCGGCTGATTTTTGATTTATTGTAGAGATGAGGTCTCGTCAAGTTGCCCAGGCGGGTCTCGAACCCGCGGACTCAGGCAATCCACTCACCTCAGCCTCCCAAAGTGCGGGATTACAGGCTGAGCCACCGAGCCCGGCAAGACCTCATTTCTACAAAAAAATAGAAAACTTAGCTGGGTGTGGTGGCTCACACCTGTAGTCCCAGCTACTCAAGATCCTGAAGTGGAAGGATCACCTGAGTCCAGGAGGTCAAGACTGCCATGAGTCGTGACTGTCATGATCATGCTACTATACTCTGGAATGGGCAAGGGAGTGAGATCCCGACTCAAAAAAAGAAAAGTAGTTGGCTGTACTTTTGTGCATCATCTGTCTCTGGGTTCCCTATGTTGTTCCAGTGATCTTTGTGTTTATCCCTCCACCAATACCAGTCTTGATTACTGTAGCTATAAAATAAGCCTTAAAATGGGTAGAGTGGTTCCTCTTGTTTTATTCCTTTTATTCAAAATTGTTTTAGTTATTCTAGCTTCTTTGTCTCTCCACATACATTTTAAAATAATCTTAGTCCAGGCTACATAGCAAGACCTTGTCTCTAAAAAAAATCAAAAATTAGTCAGGCATGGTGGCATGCACCTGCAGTCCTAGCTTCTCAGGAGACTGAGGTGGAAGGATCACCTGAGCCCAGGAGGGCAAGGCTTTGGTGACCCATGAGCACACCACTGTACTCCAGCCTGGGCAACAGAGGGAGACTCCAACTAAAAAAATAATAATAATAAAAATAAAATAATCTTATTTCTATCTACAAAAATCTTGCAAGAATTTTGTTAAGAACTGTGTTTAACCTATGTATAAAATTTAGGAAGAACTAATATCTTTACTATGTTGAGTCTTCCAATCCATAAACATGGTATAGTTCTCCCTTTATTTAGATTTCTGATTTCTTTCATCAGCATTGTATAGTTTTCATCATACCAGGTTATACAAGTTTTTGCTAAATTTACACCTAATATTTCACTTTTTTTTTTGGCAACTGAGTTTTCAATTTTGGTTTCCACATGTTCATTGCTGGTACATTGATTTTTGTTTTTTTTATTGTTGGTGTTTTTTTGTTTGTTTGTTTTGAGTTGGAGTCTCACTCTGTCACCCAGGCTAGAATGCAGTGGCACACTCAAGGCCACCACAGCCTCAACCTGCTGAGCTCAGGTGATCCTTCTGCCTCAGACATTCAAGTAGCTGGAACTATAGGCACGCGGCCACCATGCTCAGTTATTGTAGAGATGAGGTTTTGCCAAGGTGCCCAGGCTGGTCTCGAACCCCTGGGCTCAGGTAATCCTCTCACCTCGGCCTCCCAAAATGCTGGGATTATAAGCTTGAATCACCACGCCTGACCAGAATTTTTTTTTTTTTGAGTTGGAGTCTCATGCTGTTGCCCAGACTGGAGTACAGTGGCACGCTCACGGACACCCCAGCATCAATCTGCTAGACTCCGGTGATCCTTCCACCTCAGTCTTCCAAGTAGCCAAAACTACAGGCATGTATGTGCTACCACACCCAGCTAATTTTTTTTTTTTTTTTTTGAGTTGGAGTCTCACTCTGTTGTCCAGACCGGAGTGCAGTGGCCGCTCCCGGCCACCACAGCCTCGACCTGCTGGGCTCCGGCGATCCTTCCGCCTCAGCCTTCCAAGTAGCTGGGACTACAGGCGCATGCTACCACGCCCGGCTGATTTTTTATTTATTGTAGAGATGAGGTCTCGCCAAGTTGCCCAGGCAGGTCTCAAACTAATTTTTTTTTTTTTTAATTTATTGTAGAGACAAGGCTTGCCATGTTGCCCAGGCTGGTCTCGAACCCCTAGGCTTAGGCAATTCTCTCATCTCGGTCTCCCAAAGTGCTGGGATTACAGGCCTGAGCCACCATGCCCAGCCACACTGATTTTTGTATGTTGATCTTTTATCCAGCTAACTTTACTGAAATCGCTTATTAGTGCTAGAATCTTTTTTTGCAGATTCCTTAAGATTTTTCTATGCAGACTATTGTGTCATCGGAAATAAGGACATATTTATTTCTTCCTTTCCATAGCTTCTAACATTTTTTCTGCAGCACTTTCTCCTCTCCTTTTAGGACTTCAATAATATGAAAGATAATCTTTTATTTCCTCATGGGTCCCTGAAACTCTATTCATTTTCCTTCAGTTTATTTTAATATCTGTTGGTCAGAATGGATAACTCGTATTCTACCTTCAGATTCACTGGCTCTTTTTTTTTTTTCCATTGTTATGAAGACTACCCAATTAATTTTTCTTTTTTGTCTTTTTTTTTTAATTTTTAAAGATGCGGGATACAATTCAGGGTTAGGTATTGATCATGCAGGTACCCGTCAATAAGGTATGCCCCTCCCTCCCCTAGCAGTTTCCCTCAACTGCCAATCGCACCCCCCCCCAACAGTTTCCCATTACTGCCAATCGCTTTCTTATAGCATTATAATTGTTCAAGGTCCTCTTATGAGTGAGAACATAAGGAATTCTGTTCTTTGTTTCTGTGATAAATCACTGAGTATGATCGACTCCAAATTGTTCCAAGTTGCTGCAAAGTTCATATATTTGTCCTTCTTTATGGCTGCATAATATTCCATTGTGTACATATACCACATTTTCTTTATCCAGTCCAGCTTAAAGGGGCAATATAGTTGGTTCCATGTTTTTGCTATTGTGAATAGAGCTGCAACAACAGACACATGGAAAAGTGCTCAGCCCCACTCATCATCAGAGAAAAGCAAATCAAAACCACATTGAGATACCACCTAACCCCAGTAAGAATGGACATCATTAATAAAACAAACAACAACAGATGCTGGCGAGGATGCGGAGAAAGAGGAATGCTTCTGCACTGCTGGTGGGAATGCAAACTTGTACAACCTCACTGGTAAATAGTCTGGAGATTTCTGAAAGAACTAGAAATTGACCTTCCATATGACCAGCAATTCCCCTATTGGGAATCTACCTGGAGGAACTCAAATTATTCTACAAAGAAGATACCTGCACACATATGTTTATTGCAGCTCTATTCACAATAGCAAAAACATGGAACCAACCATGTTGCCCATCAAAGCTGGACCCAGTTAATTTTTCATTTAGGGCTGGGCACTGTGGCTCAGCCTGTAATCCCAGCACCTTGGGAGGCAAAAGCAAGAGGATTGCCTGAGCCCAGGGGTTCAAGACCAGCCTGGGTAACTTGGTAAGACCTTGTCTCTATAATAAATCACATAAAAAAACTAGCCAGACGTAGTGGCATGCGTCTGTAGTTCCAGCTACTTGGAAGGCTGAGGCGGAAGGATCACCTAAGACCGGCAGGTCGAGGCTGCGGTGGCCATGAGCGTGGCACTGCACTCCAGCCTGAGTGACAAGAGTGAGACTCCAACTCAAAAAAAAAAAAAAACATTTCATTTAGTTTGTCATATTTTTCAGTTAAAAAATTTCTAATTTTCTGTTCATTTCAAGAATATTCCCAGGTGGGATTGGCAGTAGTGGGAAACTGCCAGGGGAGGGGGGCACACCTCATCAACAAGGGTACCTGTATAACAAATATTTGTATACCTAACACTGAATTTTACCCCACATATTTAAAATAAAATAAAATAAAAACAATGTTCTCCCTTACTTGTTAGAACAAGGTTTTAATTAATATTTTAATTATACTTTTAGCTTTAATTTTTTCATAATTTCAACATCTGTGTCATGTCATGGTTGTCATCTGCTGACTGTATTTCCCATTATGATTTTCCTGATTCTTCTTAAGTGGAATAATATTGAATTACTCAACATTTTAGATATTATGCTATGTGACTCTAGATCTCGTTAAAGTCCTATAGAAAATGCTGAATTTTTTCCCATACAACCCAGCAATCCCCCTTCTGGAAATAAAAGCAGAGAAACTTAAATCATTCTACAAAAAAGATATCTCACACACGTTTACTGCAGCACTATTCACAATAACAAAAACATGGAACCAACTGTGCTGCCCAACAAAAGCAGACTGGATTTTTAAAATGTGGTACATATACATGATGGAATAATACGCAGCAATAGAGAAAGACAAAATTATGAACTTCACAGCAACTTGGATGGATTTAGAGTCTGTAATACGCAGTGATCTATCACAGAAACAAATAACTGAGTACCACATGTTCTCACTCAATAAGCAGACCCTGAACAATTACCATAATACTGCAAGAAACAGATTGGCAGTAGTGGGATACTGCCAGGGGAGGGAAGGGGAACACACTTCATCAATAAGGGTACCTGATCTCAAACCAGGTGAAGTGGGGACCAAAGTGAGGCTCAAACTTTACCTGTACAATGACCATTTGTATACCTAACCCTGAATTGTACCCTACATCTTTAAAATCAAAATAAAGAAAATACTGAATTTTTCAGCAGTAATCAAACTAGTTAGGTCTAGTCCACAAGTTCCTACCCACATTCTGCAGGCTGTGACACCAATGTCAGATCAGTTTTCAAGTACTACTTTGATCCTTCCCATGCATATCCTCCAGATGGGCAGTAATCTGTTCCACAATTTAGTCCTCAAAACACTTGGTATGCTATTTAGGGTCAGATGCACATCTGTAAGTTCAGAGGAATTGTCCAGGAGTTCATGCACAACTTTATGGGTTCACTTTGTTGAGCTCCTTCCCTTCTGCAATCTCCCTAACACTTTCCAGCTCCCAAAGGACCCTTTTCTGGTCTTCTGGCTTTAATTTCCCTGATTTTTCTGAGTAACTATGACAGCATCCAGGAAAAAACAATGAGAGAAAAGAAAGAACAAACTCAAGGATTTCCTCCATGTTCTTGGAACCACAGCCCCTATAAATGGAAGAATTCCTCACCCATCCAGCTGCCGATGTCACTGCTGCTCTACCACTACAAAATCACACAGGGGCCAGGACAGGAGAAAATGGGAAAAAACAATACACAGGATTTTTCTTCCACCCCCACTCTTGACCCATGAGGATCCCCTTTCCTGCTCCTCAGACTAGATAGAGAGGGTTGTTAGACCTCTTTCTGTCTGCATCCAGTGCACAGTTTCCAGTTTTACAACACTTAAATTTTTTTGAATGTAAAAATCTTCATACATTTGAGGATTCATTGCCACTGAAGAAATTTACCACACTATGGCTATTGGCACTTTTCTGCCAATCACACAATCATTTCATTGTAAGCATGTAGTACCTTACTGTATGTAATTAAGTTTTCTACAAAGAGCATGCACTGTTTTTACAATTTGAAAAAATAAATTATATGTAAGAAATGCACAACAGGAGAACAGAAGGAAATGTAAGTAATGATTGCTAGTCTTTGTGTGGTGTGTTACATGGAGAAATTTTTTACCATGAGTACCGACTTCTTAATTTTAAATAAACTTTTAAAAATCAGTATAACATAGTACAGAAAAACATACACGTTAAAAGCATACAGCTCCATGAATTATCACCAAGTAAACATAGCCATGTAACCTAAACACTACTCCATCAAGAAACAGAGTATTATCCCAAAGGCCCCCTTTATGAGCCCCGATACTGACTATTTTTCAATTATAAAAGTAATAAAAATTTGGGGCCAGACACAATGGCTCATGCCTGTAGTCCAGGTACTTTGGGAGGTTGAAGTGGGAGGACTGCTTGAGGTCAGGAGTTCGAGAATGCCTGGGTAATGTAGTGAGATCTTGTCTCTATAAAAAAAATCAAGTTTTTTTTAGGCAGGGCATAGTGGCACAAGCCTGTAATCCCAGCACTTTGGGAGGCCGAGGCGAGAGAACTGCCTAAGCCCAGGGGTTCGAGACCAGCCTGGGCAACTTGGCAAGACCTCGTCTCTACAATAAATTTTTAAAAATTAGCCAGGCGTGGCAGCGTGCGCCTATCGTTCCAGCTACTTGGAAGGCTAAAGCAGAAGTATCGCCTGAGCCCAGGAGGTTGAGGCTGCAGTAGCCATGAACATGCCACTGCACTCTAGTTTAGGCAACAGAGCGAGACTCCAACTCAAAAAAAAAAAAACCAAGTTTTTTAAAAAAAGTAATAAGCCGGGCTCGGTGGCTCAGCCTGTAATCCCAGCACTTTGGGAGGCTGAGGTGAGTGGACTGCCTGAGTCTGCGGGTTCGAGACCCACCTGGGCAACTTGGTGAGACCTCATCTCTACAATAAAATCAAAAAAATTAGCCGGGCGTTGTAGCACACGACTGTAGTTCCAGCTACTTGGAAGGCTGAGGTGGAAGGATTGCCGGAGCCCAGCAGGTCGAGGCTGCGGTGGCCGAGAGCGAGCCACTGCACTCCAGTCTGGGTGACAG
>CAUYQG010289867.1:0-15787 GCA_963574415.1 Tarsius wallacei
AAAAAAAAAAAAAAAAAAAAAATGAGCTGGGTGTAGTGGTATGCACCTGTAGTGCCAGTTACTCAGGCAGCTGAGGCGGAAGGATCGCCTGAGCCCAGGAGGTCAAGCCTGTGGTGAGCTGTGATCATGCCACTGCATTCCACCCTGGGTGACAGAGTGAGAGTATGACTCAAAAAAAAAAGGATGAGTCATTTTATTCTTACTAGGCCATTTTACCACAAAAATAATGTAGTTTCTTTAAAACTGCAATCTCTATAATTTATACAGAAGCAACACTACTGCATTAGTCATTTGCAAACTTTTAGAGTATAAAGGTATTTTTAAAGTCATCCTCTAAAAATCTCCTTCATTCCCTAAGGGTTCCCTTATCCTAACATTATGGAATAAAGCTAGTTAAACTGCAGATTCTTTTACTCCATTACCTTCATGGTGTCTGTGAGGCTACCTTTTCTGGGGCAAAGGAAACTATAATTTCATTATCAATGCTAAAGTATATGACATACAGTATCTCTAATGATGTGACATATACACATCACTACATATACACACAGCTTCATACGTTAAACAATTCAATGAGACCCTCTAAGCATTAAATTTGTGGCAAAAATCAAGTGCAGTGTTACAATATTAAATGATATAATCATAGGAGAGAAAGCATTAATGTTAGAGATAAAACGCAGTAATTTTTTTTATACAGTATAAGAAACATTGACCCATACCTTACTGGCACAACTCTTGCACCTGCAGACTCCAGATACTTTACATAGGATGCAGCAATATAATATTTTCCAAGATTTCGCATGACCTCATGATGCCATTTTTGCATTAATATTCCTAAATATTAAAAAAAAATTTTTTAGGCTCAAGCAAATTCCTTTTTTTCTTGCCTTGAAACTAAAACACGTCACAGTAGAAATACTCTAAAATATTTTTTCAATTCACAAAATAAAAAGTTTCTCCTGCAAGTCCATTCATAGACTTTGGGAATGGAGTGGTAGAGGCTGATCTGAGTTTCAAGTATCCTCCTCTCTCACCACATCAGGGAGGCCAAATAGGCCCCAAAGCAGGTTTACAATAGCACTGTCATCCTTCATGCAACCTTAGTCCTAGAATCCATCTCAAGAGTACAGATCCTTAAATCTACAAGGCTACCCCCTACCCACACACACACGTGGATTCCTTGACAACAAAGCAAAAGGGTGAAAACATCTTCCATCCACAACTCTCCAACATCACCAACAACCAACACCACTTTAATCCAAACAACCCATATCTTGCCTCTCCCCACTAAACTACTATGATAGTCTTTTTTTTTTTTTATGAGTTGGAGTCAAACTCTGTCACCCAGGCTGGCGTGTAGTGGCACACTCACGGCCACCCCCAGCGTCAACCTGCTAGGTTCTGGCGATCCTTCCACCTCAGTCTTCCAAGTAACAGGAACTACAGGCGCGTGCTACCACACCCAGCTAATTTTTCTATTTATTGCAGAGATGAGGTCTTGCCAAGTTACCCAGGCTGGTCTCAAACCCGCAGGCTCAGGCAATCCACTCGCCTCGGCCTCCCAAAGTGCTGAGATTACAGTATGATAGCCTCTTAAAAGGTTTCCCTACATCTTTTCTTAAGAAACCCCCCAGATCCAACCAGTTGCCACATAGAAGCAAATCTCATCATATCACCATTCCTTCATTTATTCCATGTATATTGTTGAATCACACTACATACCAGGCAATAAACTAGATGCTTTCATTTTGGGAGGCTGAGGCAGAGGACTGCTTGATGCTGGAGTTCAAGACCAGTCTGGACAATATAGTAAGACCTCATCTCTATAAAAAGATCAAACAATTAAGCCAGGTGTGGTGGAGTATGCTTATAGTCTCAGCTACTTGGGAGGCTAGGATGGACAGACCACCTGAGTCCAGTAGCTCAAGGCTGTGGTGAGCCATAATTGTGCCTCTGCACTTCAGCCTAAGCGACGCTGTGAGTCCTCAACTCAAAGGAAAAGTAAAAAATAGGCCAGCACAGTGGCTCATGCCTATAATCCCGGCACTCAAATCTAGGAGTTCAAGACCAGCCTAAGCAACATAGCAAGACCTCATCTCTACAAAAACCAAAAAACTAGCCAGACATGGTGGCATGTACCAGCTACTCGAGAAGCTGAGATGAGAAGATCACCTGAGCCTAGGAAGCTGAGGCTGTGGTGAGCTCTGATCATGCCACTACATTCAGCCTGGGCAACAAACACCCAGACTCAAAATATAAAAATAATAATAAACTGGATGCTAGAGACACATGACTGAACCAAACTAAAAATCGCTGCCCCTGCAGGCATTAATTCTAGTGTGTAGGAAGGAGGGGAGAGAAGACAAACAATAAACAAGATAGAAAGGTACCATAGAGTGTGATGGCTGGTGATAAGTGCTAAGGAGATAAAGCAAAGGAAGAAGGTGGGTGTGGGGGGTTCCCATCTATAGAAGAAAAGGGAGTCTCAGTCACTTAAGCAGGGTGGTAAGGCAAATCATTCCAGAGAACGTAGAACATAACACTTGAGCCAGGACTTCAGAGAGGTGAAGAAGTTAAATCATATTCAGATATCTAGGGAAAGAGTGATTCAGGGTGAGGGAACAACAAGTGCTATGGTCATGAATCATGTGTGTGCCTGTCACACAGCAAGGAGTTCATGTGACTAGAGCCACGTGAAGGAAGGGAGAAAGCAAGAGAAAATGAGATCAGAGAGATACACCTTGGCAAAGGCCACCATCTTGCTTAACTACCTTGGTGGGTTCCTAAACTTTAATAAACTCTGAAAGACCCTGTGTGCTCTGTCCCACCCACCTCCCTGGCCTCCCTATACCACAGAAACCCAAACCCTGGCATAGTACTGATATCCAGTACAGATTAAAACATGTCTGACCAGTGAGTCCTTGAGCCTACTATCATTCAGTACTTCACCATTTGGAATACTTTCAGTGTCTCTGTAAGCCTTCTGACAGGAAGAACTGTCGTCTGTATTAATCACTTCTGTATTCCCAGCTTCTTACAATAACTGGCATTTATCAGGTACTCAGTTAACATATGTCAAGCGCCAAAATTTGTTCAGTAAAATTTTTTTCTTCTCGCTGGCAAGATCATCTTCACCAAGGAAAATTTAATCTGGTTAGGGAAAGAAGAAATAGGGACGGCCATAGGAAACAGAGTGGTGCAGGGAAGAGAGGGGTGAGGTGCCACAAAGGAGGGCATGAGGCTTCATGGGAGTACAAGGTACCAAAAACAGAGAAGTATATTAGAGTAAGTTCCACCAGCGTCTCCCTCAACCCCAGACCCATGCATACTCACTTTTCCCATCCTGGGAAAAGAACTCAGGCTGTACTCCCCGTCCTCCAAAATGTGACCAAAATTCCAGCAATACTCTAAGGCTATCTCACAAATTCTGTGTCTTTCTTGTCTTTGAATCCTTTACACTTCCTAGAGCAATGCCTTGTGCATAGTAGGTGTTCAGTTAACTATTTTGTCTTAATTAAGCAGAGTGACCAAAAGCATAACAAAGCATAATAATAAACTAGATGCTGGGTCCAGGCTGCAATGTGACCAAAATGACCAAAAGCATACTTCCTTTTTCTGTATTTGACCTAAGGCTACCCTTGATTCCAGGAAAGGGAAAAGAACCTCTTCTCTTCTTTTTGTTCTCCTCTCTAAACCCACAATATGCAACTCACTACATATAGTTATATTTTAAGCTAATCCTCCTTGGAGAATCTTACCACCATGTTAAACCGATAAAAAAATCAATTCAAAAGTTCCAAATATTGCTAAGCAACCCATCTGAAAATAGGGCACCACCATATATGTGAAAAAACACTCATTTATTTTGCTTAGTTACAGAATCAGTGCTCATCTTCATAGAAGAAAATATATGTGAATGATATAAACCTACAGATTAAAAAAAATGAGTCATAATAGTCCACACAAAAATTTCTTTTTGCAAAACTCAACCCAGGATAATTTCTCCTGGGTAGCCTTCCCTGGCCCTGTCTCAAACGTCTGTTCTGGTATTGCACTCTGATTTCTCTCTCTTCTTAAAACGCAAATATGTTGGAAACGAAAATTCACACGCTTCATTTTAACACCAAATAGAATAGGCCTCTGATACCGAAAAGATGACCAAGTCCAAGCCATACCTTAATTTCTCGATTTCGTATTAGAATGTACCTTGAAGTACAACCTCGACCAGCGAAATTTTAATAAATGTAATGCACGCACAAAATCTGCAGATGCAAATTAGCAAAAATCCCTAGCTATGTGCAAAAGAAAATTTTTCTTTTAGTGGACAAACCCCTAGCTATGTACCAAAAAGAGCCATATGAATCTAAGGCAATCGGCGAGGCCACCCGCTACATTTTCAGGGCGCCCCACACGGTGTCTGGCCCGGGTTCTTATCGCAGTGTAAACGAAGGCACACGTCGTAACCCTGAACTTGGGAGTCCTCCAAGGCGGGGCGGGCGACCGGAGCCCAGCAGCGGGAGGCGCCCGGCGCTGACACCCGGCCCCAACCCCCACGGCCCCAACGCAGCCTTCTTACCGATGATGGGCTTCTTGGCGGCGTCGCGCTGGCGCCTGGACGGCCGGAGGCCCGCCGCCCCGCCGAAGAGCAGACCCAGCACGCACAGCAAGCGGCCCAGGCTCGCCATCACGCCCGCCGCCTCCCGCCGCCTTTCAAAGCCACTGCGGGCTGGCGGGGGCCGCGGCGGCGACCTCGGGGACGCTCGCCGGAGTGGGGCGGGGTGGGCGTGGCTCCGCCGCGCGGGCCTATGGGAAATGTAGTCCCCGCGCGCGCGCGCGACGGCGGAGCCGGGACCCGCGGCTCGAGAGGCGCGGGGGGCGCCCCGGCCCCATCGCTCGGCCCGCTCCCCGCCACCCGCGGCCCCGCGAGACGGACGCGCCGCCTGTGCGGGGACAGTGCCGACGCCCGGGGCGGGGACCCGCGTTCTTCCCTTTCAACTGCGATGTCGAGATGGCCTTAAGTCACCCGTGCAGAACTGGGGCGGCCGACGCTGGTCCTCGGGGGGAAGCTCCGAGCGTGGTAACCCAGCAGCGAGGGAGGCGGGCGGGGTTCGGGAAGTCGCCCGAGAACTTGGCGCCGACTGGCCCTCCGGTAAGCCGGGGCGGCCGGGCTCGGTGGCTCAAGCCCGTCCTCCCAGCCGAGGGAGGCCGGAGCGAGTGGCTTGCCTGAGGCCGCGGGTTCGAGACCAGCGCGGGCGACTTGGCGAGACCTCGTCTCTGCAATCAATCAAAACATTCGCCGGGCGTGGCAGCGCGCGCCTGTCGTTCCGGCTACTTGGAAGGCAGAGGCGGAAGGATGGCCGCGGCCCTGCCCGTGGACGCTGGGGCGGCCGGGGGCGTGTCGCTGCACTCCAACCCGGGCGACGGAGTGAGACTCCGGGGGTCGCGTCTGTAGGAATGCTGGCCACCAAGCCTAGCCCTCCAGCGTTCGCCTTAAGGACAGCCTGCGACTCCGGAGGTGCTTGCCACGTCTTGCTATTTTGAGGTCCAGGCGTCTGCAGGAGGTGAGGAAGAGGGCAGGGCGGTGAGCGTGAACACATTCACCGGGGCACGATCGCCCCTCGGAACTGGGGCGAGGAGAGGCCAACTCCTGGCACCTCTGCGAGGAGGCACGTCCAGGCCACGCCCACAAAAGGTGTCCGTCTACACCGGTGACCCTCGCTGTCTGCACCAACCGACCAACCGACCGCAGACGTCACAGATTGCCCTGCATAGGGGAGAAGTGATGGCTTTGGTTCCTATTCATCAAAGGGCTTCTGAGTGTTCCTACATATAGGGAGGTATTGCCTATACGAGGTGGAAGTTTGCATCCATACGGGCCACGTTAAAGTCAGAAGAGGGCCGGGCGTGGTGGCTCAAGCCTGTCATCCCAGCACTTTGGGAGGCCGGGCTGAGAGGATTGCCTGAGTTCAGAGGTTCGAGACCAGCCTGGGTAACTTGGTGAGACCTCGTCTCTACAAAATATTAGCAGGGCATAGTCGCTCACGCCTGTAGTTGCAGCTGCTTGGAAGGCTGAGGAAGAAGTCGCCCGAGCCCAGCAGGTCGAGGCTGCGGTGGCCGTGCGCGTGCCACTGTACTCCAGCCTGGGCGACAAAGTGAGACTCCAACTCAAAAAAAAAAAAAAAAAAAATTTTTTTCAGAATAAATTTGAGGAATATTTGAAAACCTCCTCCATCGATGCTAAGTATTAAAGAGGAAAAGATAAACTGGGGCGGGTGTGGTGGCTCACGCCTTAAGTCCCAGCTACCGGGGAGGTTGGGGTGGGAGGCTGAAGTAGGAAGATGGCTTGAGCCCAGTTCCATTATAGTTCACAATAGCAGTATGCTACAATGGTGCCACTGCATTCCAGCCGGGACCGCAGAGGGAAACCCTGCCTCTGAAAAGTTAAAAAAATTAATTGCGCAGTGTATTTTTCACAAGAGGTTTACAATTTAATAAGGAATAAAGAGACATGACTTGTGGAGAGAAAAGGAGCACGGTTTTAGCATACTTCAAGAAGAGTGGACGCCATAAGTAGTCTGGTTTAACAAGAAAATGATGTTACTATAGAAGGGTGTGGTGAGAGCTAAACTGCAAAGGATGTGATGAAAGAGATTGTGAAAGTGCCAAGCTAGTTTTGGGTATGATTGAATAGACAAGGAGCCTTTGTAAATATGAATTTGTGGTGCTGGAGTAATTGACTATCCCTATAGGAAGGAATTAAATTATTACCTGGCATTACTCACAAATAAACTCCAGGTGGAATGAAGATGTAAATGTGAAAAGCAAAATACTAAATTTTGGTAAGAAAATAATTGGAGCACATGTTCAAAACCCCGGTCGTCGAGCACATGTTCAAAACCCCAGTCGTCAGAAGGGTTTCATAAAACATTAGAAAATAACAAATGTTAATTTTTAAATGGTCAGATTCCCTGAGCCCAGGAGGTTGAGACTACAAGAGCCACAATGGTACCAACTCCACTCCAGCCTGGGTGACAAAGTGAGACTCCAACTCAAAAAAAAAAAAAAAAAGATTTGTTGATGTTAAAATTTTAAAACTTCTGAGGCAGGCATAGTTGACATGGTTTAGAAGTAATTAGGCCAGTTTTCTTAGGCAGGTCTAAATTAAAATAGGGTGAGTATTCAGACATCTTTGTTATCCATACATGACCTTCACCCAACTGACCAGGCATATCAGACCTGACCATCTTACAGGTTGGAAGGTGGCACAACCAGTGCAGTAAATCACAGAAACAATAGGGAATTACTCAAAACACAGACATGAAGTTCCAAGAAAAGCCTAAATCTAGTTAGACGGTAACTTTATTATTTAGAAGGTCCTTGTGACCCTAAAGGTTAAGAGACAGTAATCAAAATTCATGACCAGATACCTGCTGCCCTCTGCTCTTAGCTTGTGGTTTGCCGAACATCATTGTAAAAGTATGTAAAGCTTCCTGTCAAAGGCAAGCACATGTCCTTTCTCTTAAGCCACCCATGCTCTTTGAGCATCTTTTTCTTTCTAATAAATTCTGTCTTAAACTATACTTTCAAACTCTGAAATTCCTTTCTGGTGTGAAGTCAAAGAACCCACAGAGCAATACATCACACCCACACCTGGTATCACTTCTATATAACTTTAAGCAAATTAAAGATAAGGCCCAAACTTGGAAAATATATTTATAAAGTATTGAATTTTTAAAGTATTCATTTTGAGAATATACAAAGAAATAAGAGAGAGAATAAGAACAGCACCACAAAAGAAAAATGGGAAAAAGAATGTAAAAGGAAAATCAAACTTTCTCTAGTCATCAAATAAATGCAAATTAAGACAAGATAATATATATCGTCTCCATTAGATTGTGTAGGAAAACAACCTATCGCATGGCAAGGGTGGTGCCATCTTGAAGCAAAGTCACCATGATAATGGCCTGCATACCAAGGCTCTGCAGCACAGTCTTCAAACAATGCCTGTAGCATGCATACCCCTTCATAAAGATGCTTATCTAACCTCCCCAGCAGTCACAAATTTCAGAAAGATAGAGACATGACTAGTTGCATATCCTTACCCTAAAATCTTGCTATATTAAAAGGACACTTTCTGGAGGGCATGTGCAAAAATCCACTCTTTCGAGGCTACCTGAAACATCACTTCTATTCTTAAGTCCCTATTCAATGTTTCTTTATGAGAAACTGGATTTGTTGCCTCTTTCTTCAGCCTCCTCAGCCTTTGGGGGTATGTTGGCATATACCTGCTTACCATGGAACAGATTGAAAAAATGTAAGCCTTTGACAATAAGTCAAGTGTGAAATAAAATGGGAATTCTCTAACATTGCTGGTAGAATTTTAAGTACTAAAACTAGTTTTGAGAACAGACAGCATCTGGTATAGATGAAGATCCACACATTCTGTAACCCAGCACTCTTCAGATACAGGTATACACTCTAGAGAAACATATACACATCTGAACAAAGAAATATCTACAACTATGTTCTTTGAAGCATTTTTTTTGTAATAGTAAAACATTAAATGCAATGTAAATAATCAATGTCATGAAGTTTTCCCCCTATTTTTGTTTTCTTCTAGTAGTTTTACAGCTATGGGACTTATATTTAAGTCTTTAATTCATTTTGAGTTTATTGTTGTATATGGTGAGAAATCCAGGTCTATTTTAATTCTGCTGCATGTGGATATTCAGTTTTCCCAGCATTGTTTATTGAAGAGACTATCCTTTCCCCAACTTTTTCTTGACGCCTTTTTGAAAAATTAGTTCACAATAAATACATGGGTTTATTTCTGAATTTTCTATCCTGTTTCATTGGTCAGTGTCTGTTTTTATGCTAGTACCATGTTGTTTGATCATAACTGCTTTGAAATCAGGGAATGTGTTGCCTCCAGCTTTGCTCTTTTTGCTCAAGATTGTTTTGGCTATTCAGCTAATTTGGCTAATCTTGTGATTCCATACAGATTTAAGGATTATCTTTTTCCAGTTTTGTGAATTCGAATTGAGATAGGGATTGCATTGAATCTGTAGATCACTTTGAGTGATATAGACATTTTCACCATATTATTTCTTCTAATCCATGAACATGGGATATTTTACTATTTATCTCCTCAATTTCTCTCATAGCTGTTTTATAGTTTTCAGTATATAGGTCTTTTACCACCTTATTAAATGTACACCTAATGGCCAGGCACAGTGGCTCACACCTGTAATCCTAGCACTTTGGGAAGGGAAGGTTAGAGGACTGCTTGAGCCCAGCAGTTCAAGACCAGCCTGGACAACATAGTGAGACCTTGTTTATACAAAAAAATAAAAATTTAGCCCGGTACAATGGTGTACACCTGTAGTCCCAGTTACTCAGGTGGCTGAGGCAGAAGGATCACCTGAGCCTAGGAGGTCAAGGCTGCAGTGAGGTGTAATCATGCCACTGCACTCCAACCTGGATGGCAGAGTGATACTCTGATTATAAAATAAAAATAAAATAAAAAGCACGTATTTGATTTTCTTTGTTGCTATTGTAAATGGAATTGTTTTCTTAATTTCCTTTTCAGTTAGTTTATTAGCGTATAGGAATGCTATTGACTTTTGTGTATTGATTTTGTGTTCTGCAACTTTATTGAATTTATCAGTTCTAATAGCTTTTTGGTGCATATTTAGGGTTTTCTATATATAAAATCAAGTCATCAGCAAATACAGATATTTTCACTTCCTCATTTTCTATTAGGATGCCTTATGTATTTTCCCTCTTAATTGCTTTAGCTAGGACTTCCAATACTATTTTAAAAGAAAGTAGTGAGAGTGGGCATCCTTGTCACCGATCTTAGAGGAAAAGCTTTCACCTTGTCACTGTTGAGAATGTTAGCCATATATGGTCTTTATTCTGTTAAGACATATTACCTTGTTACCTAATTTGTTGAACCTTTTTTGTCATGAAAAGTTATTGATTTTTTTCAAATGCTTTTACTGCATCTATTGAGATGATCGTATAATTTTTACCCTTTAGTTAATGCAATGTAGCACAATTATTGATATGCACATGTTGAATGATTTTGTATTCCAGGGATAAATCTCATTTAATCAAGGTGAATGAATATTTTAATGTTTGCTAATATTTTGTAGAGGATTTATGCATCTATAATATAATTTTAGTATAATTTTCTTCTCCTGTAGTGTCTTTGTCTAGCTTTGGTATCAGAGTAATAATAGGCTTATAAAATGAGTTTGAAGCTGGGCACGGTGGCTCATGCCTGTAATCTCAGCACTTTGAGAGGTGGAGGCGAGAGGATTGCCTGAGCCCAGAGTTTCAAGACTAGCCTGGGCAACTTGGAGAGACCTCATCTCTACAATAAATCAGAAAAAATTAGTCAGGCGTGGTGACATGCACCTGTAGTTCCAGCTACTTGGAAGGCTGAGGTGGAAGGATCAATCGCCTGAGCCCAGCAGGTCGAGGCTGTGGTGGCCGTGAGCGTGCCACTGCACTCCAGCCAGGAGACGGAATGAGACTCCTATTCAAAAAGATTAAAATAAAATAAAATGAATTTGAAAGAATTGTTTTATTTCTATTTTTGTGAAGAGTTTGAGAAGAATTTGTTTTAGTTTTTCTTTAAATGTTTGGTAGAATTCAGCAGTGATGTAGAATTCAGCAGTGGTGCCATCTAGTCCTGGGATTTTCTTTGGTGGGAAACTTTTTATTATTGATTCAGTCTTCTTTCTTATTAATTGATCTGCTCAGTTTTTTTTGTTGTTTATTCATGATCCAGTCTTGGTACAGTGTATGTATCTAGGAATATATCTATTTTTATAGTTTATCCAATTTGTTGGAATATAATTGTTCACAGTAGTTTCTTATGATCATTTGTATTTTGGTGGTATCTGTTGCAATGTCTACTCTTTCGTTTCTGACTTTATTTTTTGAGTAGTCTCTTGTTTTTCTAATTAATCCAGCTAAGGGTTTGTCAATTTTGTTTATCTTTCAGAAAATCAATTCTTAATTGTTAGCTATTTCTATTGTTTTTCTAGTCTCTGTTCCATTTATTTCTGCTCTGATTTTTGTTATTTCTGTCTTGTAACCTTTTGTCAAACTTGTCATTTGTTCATGAAATGTTTTTCAGACTTATTTAATTTAATTTTCTATCTGTATTTTCATGTGGCTTTCTGAACTTCTTTAAGAGTGTAATTCTGAATGCTCGTCAGTCATTTGATTGATATGCATTTCTTCTTGGGCCCCTACTAAAGCTTTATTAGTTTCCTTTGGTAGTGTCCTATTCCCCTGATTTTTCATAATTCTTGTGTCCTTTGTTGATGCCTGCACATTTGAGGAAACAACCACCTCTTCCTGCCTCTGAAGCTGTTCTTTAGTGGCAATAGACCCTTTCTATTTAATTGAGCCTAGTATTCTGGATGAGTTAACTGGTAGCATCTCCAGACAGGCAGATCTTGGTGTCAGGTTCTTTTATTGGGCTGGGTTGTCTTCGCTGCTCTGAGGTAGAATGGTATGTGAATGTTTGAAGGGTAAAATATTTGCAGCAGTTTTGGTGGTGAGAAGGACAGTTGTTTTTTGGTTGAGGACCCCTAAAGTGTATTCATCTCTTTAATGTATAAGATGGGGAAGATTAATGAGTAATTAGAGAATCTATGAGTGAAAGAAGAGAATAGAGAAGACTTTAGGTTTTGAAATACAGATACAGAGTCCTAATTAAGGGTCTTGGGTATAGTCTCCTTAGTTGTGGTTTTAAGGGAGAAGCAATAGCAGAAACATTAGAGATTCAGTTTTGGCAATAGCCAACTTATCTTAGAAACCCTCAGAGTTGCCTATTAGACTTAGAAAAGGGAAGTCCATGATATTAATTCTTTTAGGGGATAAAGTTTTTTCTTCAAGGAAGATATCATGTCCTAGACACTTGAGAGCTATTAATTGTATGTTGGGTATAGAGATGCTATGTCCCTTGTGAGCAAGGGTTTGGAGTAAACATTGAATATTAATAATCATCACTGAGCTAAGAAGAGGGTCATCTACCTCCTGAATTCAGGTAATATTGGGGCTCAAACACTTTCAGAGTTGAATGACAGAATGAAGTTCCTCAAAGGAGACTGGTCTGGGTCATGAGTGGATGAGACTGAGCAGCAGAGAAGGAAGGCCAAGTACAATGTTGGGCTTTGCTTGACCATTCCTATTCCAGACCCCTACAGCTCCCCAAGTGCATGGTGCGCTGAAAAAGAGAAGGATGCAGTGCACTGTAAAGCTGTGCTATGGGAAAACTACCAAAAAATCTTGACACAGCGGCAGTGCATTCTTCCTTGTTCACTGGGAAGGGCGCCACACATGAAAGCCAGTGCTTCTTTATTGACTGGGAAGGATGACACACATGAAAGCCAGTGCTTCCTTGTGAGCAAGGGTTTGGAGTAAATATTGAGTATTAATAATCATCACTGAGCTAAGAAGAGGGTCATCTACCTCCTGAATTCAGGTAATACTGGGGCTCAATCACTTTCAGAGGTGAAAAAAAACACATAAAAGCCAGATTGCAACAGGGTTTTATTAAACAATGCTTAATGATTCTCCTGAATTGAACTCCATAAGGGCCAGCCTGTGTGGTGTGTGTATGTGTGTGTGTGTGTGTGTGTGTGTGTGTCTGTGTCTGTGTGTGTATCTACCTATGTATGCATGCATGTATTTATGTATGTATGTATGAATATATATGAAATTATAAGAATTTAAATTCAAAATCAATTTAAAAATGGAAGCTAGATTGTTAAGATTCTTAAAACAGAAATTGGAGTGATGTTTGGGACAAAAATAAAGTCCAATAGGTAAGAACTTATTGTAAAACAGCCAAAATTTAGAATGAGAGAGAAAAAGTAGGGGAAGATCATCAAATCTGAGGGCTTGTAAGAAGGCTGCTGAGGTCAGTCCAACTTCCCAGTAAACAATATTCTGTTTTGCTCAGTGTAGGGCTTTATCATATACACAGGATCTGTGGCTTTCCCCCTGGTGGTTATCTCCCAGCCTTTCAACAAGAAATATCCCTGGGCCAGGTCTGCTCTCTGATACTGGTTATACAAGGATGAAAAGGAAGTGTCCATTTAAGCACACTTTCTAGCAGGGAGACAGGTAGGTAAGCAGCTATAAATTCAAACAGGGTTCCATACAAGTGGAAGTAAAGAATTCTTACTGAGGGTGGCTAGAGAAGGCTTCACAGAGGGGACAAGTGAGCCGGACTTTGAAAATAAGCAGACATAGTAAAGGTATTAGGCAGGGGAAATAAAAACAGCAAAGGTTCAGAGTACAAAATACTCCTCACCTCACTCCTTCACTCCCTGCTGCCAATTCAGATATGTTTTGTGTGGAAGGGGTGATATTTCCACAGTGGTAAGAAGGTTGATGTACCTGGAGGATAGGTGGAGTCAGGAGTCCTGCAATGTGAGGATGAAAAAACAGGTTGGGCCTGGGTGTGAAGGGCCGTGGGTGCTAGTACTAATTAGTAGTTTACCCTGTATTCAGTGCTGCTCTCCTGAAGATCGGGAAGTGACATCTCATAGAAAGGTAAGTCTGGCAGCATAAACAAGGTGGATAAAGGAAGGGACAATGGAAAACCTGTCATACAAGAGGAGGCTATTGCAGCAGTTTAGCTGAGAGATGAGAACCCTCAAGGATGGTTCCGGGTTGGACATTTCCAGATAGGACTGATAGAATATGATGGCCATTTATTCCTATGGCCTGCCATGATCAGGGTATGAACTTTACAGCCAGGCCAGCTGAATTCAGTCTGATTCTGTCTCACTAGCTCTGATTCTGAGCCAGAGGTATACAAATGGGTCTCATGCCACTTACCTCTTTTTTGCAAAGATTAAATGATGCAATATATGTAAATATAATATAGTGCCTAGCACAAAATAGTTGACACAGAATAGTGCCCTTCAGCTGCTGTTCAAGGCCTCTCATAATTTGATTTACATGGATCTTTCCAGGCAAATGACCAACTCTCTGCTTTCATTCCCTCCCTCCACAAAGATAGAGCTTTTTTGATGTAGACTTTTATTACTTATACCCTTCCCTTAGGACTGCTCTTGCTGTATAATATCTCACAGGTTTTGCTATGTTGTGTTACCATTTTCATTTGTTTTAAGGAATTTTAAAATTTTTCTTCTTAATTTCTTCATTGGCCTACTGGTCATTACGGAGCACGTTGTTTCATTTCCATGTGTTTGTACAGCTTCCAAAGTCGTTCCTGTTACTGATTTCTAGTTTTGTTCCATTATGGTCAGAAAAGATACTTGATATTATTTCAATTTTTAAAAAATTTGCTAAGACTTGGGTTCTTTCATATATGTCTATCCTGGAGAATGTTCCCTGTAGAAGAATGTGTATTTTGCAGCTATTGGATGGCATGTTCTATAAATGTCTGTTAGGTCCATTTGTTTTAAAGCATCATTTATGTGTCTTTGTTGATTTTCTGCCCAGATGATCTATCTAGTGCTGAGAGTGAGATGTTGACATTCCCTCTTATTATTGTATTGGAGTCTATCTGTCCCCAATAAACAACCTAATGATGCACCTCTAGAAAATAGAAAAGCAAGAACAAACTAAACTTAAAATTAGTAGAAAGAATAAAGATCGAGCCGAAATAAACAGAGACCAAAAAAAAAAAAAAGATATAAATCAATGAAATGAAGTTGGTTTTTTTGAAAATATAAACAAAATTGAAAAACCATTAGCTAAACTGAGAAAAAGGGCAAAAACCCAAACCAATAAAATCAGAAATAAAAGGAGACATTAACGTATACCACAAAAAATATAGGACTATTCGCCATTTCTCAGATATGTCTGTTTCTTTCTCATCTCTAAGTCTTTGCTCATACTATTTATTTTCTTGGAATAACTTTCCTCTCCTCAGTTTTCATTGCTACCTATGAAAGTTAATTCTCCTCAAGCTCTGTTTCAAATAATACCTCCTTAAGAACACATCCTTGGCCAGGCTTGGTGGCTCAGCCTGTAATCCCACATTTTGGGAGGCCGAGGTGAGTGAATTGCCTGAGTCCACGGGTTTGAGACCCGACTGGGCAACTTGGCAAGACCTCATCTCTACAATAAATCAAAAAAATTAGCCAGGCGTGGTAGCACACACCTGTAGTTCCAGCTACTTGGAAGGCTGAGGCAGAAGGATTGCCAGAGCCCAGCAGGTCGAGGCTGCGGTGCCCGGGAGTGGCCACTGCACGCCAGTCTGGGCGACAGAGTGAGACTCCAACTCAAAAAAATAAAAATAAAAATAAAAGATAATAAATAAATAAATAAATAAAACTCAAAAAAAATAAATTAATAAGACCCCTACCTATCACCATACGCAAAAGTCAATTCTAAATGGATCAAAAACCTAAACGTAAAATTTCAAACTATAAGAACCTTAGAAAATGCAGGAGACACCCTTATAGAAATTGGAACTGGCAATCAATTCCCAATCAAAACCCTAAGTGTTCATATCATAAGAGATAAGATAGACAAGTTGATACTCATCAAACTAATAATCTTCTGCAAAGCAAAAGAAACCATAGGATTGCTGGGAGACAGCCTACAAACTGGGAAAGAATAATTGCCAACTCTATATATGACAAAGGCCTAACATCTAGAATCTACAAGGAAATTAAAGGTGCCATAAAGAAAAAGGCAAACAGCCCTATCAAAAAATGGGCAAAAGATATGAATAGACACTTTTCAAAAGAAGATATACGAGCCGCCAACAGATACATAAAAA